>CM069133.1:6920167-6945274 GCA_035221665.1 Okamejei kenojei
GGGACCACAGCTATTTACAATATACATTACTGATTTGACAGGAATAAATGTCAACATCACGAAAGGTTGCGGATGACACGAAGCTGGGGGCAGTGTTTAGCGTGAAAGGATGCTAGGAGTCGCAGGATGACTGGAATAACTGGGTGAGTGGGCAAATCATGGCAGATGCAGTATAATGTGGATAAATGTGAGGTTATCCACTTTGGTGCAAAAACAGAAAGTAGACTACTATTTGACTGGTGGCCGATATAGAAAGGGAATGCCAACGAGAACCTGGGTGTCATGTTCACCAGTCCATTGAAAGTAGGCATGCGCAGGGCAGCAGGCTGTGAAGAAAGCAAATGGTTATGTTAGCATTCATAGCAAAAGGTAATAGGAGCAGGGAGGTTCTACTGCAGTTGTACAGAGGTCTTGTGAGCACACCTGGATCTGCGTACATTTTGGTCTCCAATATGAGGAAAGACTTCTTGCCATAGAAGGGGTACAGAGAAGGTTCAACCAGACTGATTCTGGGATTGTCAGGACTTTCATATGATGAAAGACTGGATAGACTCGCATGACTCGTTTAGAAATTAGAAGATTGAGGGGGTATCTAGTAGAGACACGTACAAAATTCATGAAAGGGGTTGGACAGGCTAGATGCAGGAAGGTTGTTCCCGATGTTGGGGAAGTCCAGACACATGGTCCACAGTTAAGGATAATGGGAAATCCTTTAGGACGAGATGAAAAATCATTTTTCACACAGAGAGTGGTGAACCTCTGGAATTCTCTGCCACAGAAGGTAGTTGAGGGCCATTCATTGGCTATATTTAAGAGTTAGAATGTGGCCCTTGTTGGCTTAAAGGGATCAGGGGTATAGAAAGGCAGGTAACAGGATACTGAGATGGATGAATTCAGCCATGATCATATTGAATGACGGTGCAGCCCTCGAAGGGCCGAATGGCCAACATCCTGCACCTAATTTTCTGTGTGGATGTGTAACGGGTGTGGTAACAGGGGTGTAACGGTGTGCATCAAACAGGGCATGGGGGGTGTGTAATGAAAGTGTGTGTGTGGCTGTGGGTGGTGTGGTAACGGTGGTGGCAGGAAGAGGTCGATTGTGACAGATGTGTAAAATGGTAATGGTGTGGCAGGGAAGGGGCCAGTTCGCTTTGGGCTGTATCGGGTGTGTGTGTATAGGGTGTGTGCAGGTGTTGTGAGAGTGTGGTGTGGTGCATGCAGGTTTGTGTGCTGGTCGTGCGAATTGTGTGCGGGTGTGTGCGGGTAGTGTGAGATGTGTGTGTTGCATGCAGTGTGTGTGGTGCGTGCGACCCACACACACCTGCATGCAGGTGTTTGTGGGCGGAGTGTGTGCGGTTGGGGCGGGTGAGTGGCGGTTGGGTGCGGGTGTGTCGGTTGGTTCGGTGTGTTGCGGTTGGGTGCGGGTGTTTGCGGTGGGTTGAGGGTGTGGTGTTCGGTTGGTGAGGGTGTGTGCGGTTGGGTGCGGGTGAGTGCGGTTGGGTGAGGGTGTTTCAGGTGAGTGCGTTGGGTGCGGTGTGTGCGGTTGGGTGTGTGCATGGTGTGTGCAGGTTGGGTGAGGGTGTGAACTGCGGATGTGTGCGGGTTTGTGAGGTTTTTGTGAGTGGGGGAGGGTGTGTGTGGGTGTGAATGTGTGTGGGTGTGTGAGGGGTGCATGCAGTGTTGAGTGTGTGTGCAGGCGTGTGGGTGTGGCAGTTATGTGTGTGATGAGTGTGAGTTTCAGCGTGTGTGCGGGTGTAGCTTTGTAATAGGTGTCTGATGGTTGCGGATGAGTGTGGGTGTGTGAGGTGGGTGGTGCGTGACAGTGTGAGGGTGGAGATGCGGGTGTGTGCAGTTGTGTAGGATGTGAGGGTGCGAGGGTGTGCGGTGGTGGGAAATGTGCGGGTGCGAGGGTGTGCGGGTGCGAGGGTGTGAGGGTGAGGTGTGCGCGATGGTGCGTGCGAGGGTAGTGCGTGTTGTGCAATTTATTAGAGTATAATTTTCCCTACGTGCGAGGGGTGTGCGGGTGCGTGGGTGTGCTGCGGGTGGGTGCGAGATGTGCAGGGTGCGAGGGTGTGCGGGTAGGGTGGAGGGCGGGTGCGGGGTGAGGGTGTTGCGGGTGCGAGGGTGTGCGGGTGTGTGAGGGTGCGAGGGTGTTGTGAGGGTTGATTGTGGGGTGTGCGGGTGCGAGGGTTTGGTGGGTGACGAGGTGTGCGGGTGCGAGGGTGGTGCGGGTGTGTGAGGGTGCAGTGGGGTGTGTGAGGGTGCGAGAGGTGTGCGGGTGTGTGAGGGTGCGAGGGTGTGCTGCGGGTGCGAGGTTTGTTGATTTCGTGTGCGAGGTGTGTTGCGGGTGCAGGTGTGTGAGGGTGTGCGGGTGCGAGGGTGTGCGGGTGCGCGAGGGTTTTGTGCGGGTGTGTGAGGTGTGCGGGTGTGCGGAGGGTGTGAGGTGTGTGAGGTGCAGGGTGTGGGTGTGTGAGGGTGCGAGGTGTGCAGGTGCGAGGGTTGTGGTGTGTGAGGGTGCGAGGGTGTGGTGGGTGCGAGGTGTTCGGGTTTTTTTGCGAGGGTGTGGCGGGTGCGGGTGTGTGAGGTGCGGGTGGTGAGGGTGCGAGTGGGTGTGCGGTGCGAGGGTGTGCGGGTGCGAGGGGTTGCGGGTGCAGGTGTGGAGGGTGTGTGCGAGGGTGTGCGGGTGCGAGGGTGTGCGGGTGCGAAGGGTGTGGCGGGTCTGCGAGGGTGTGCGGTGCGAGAGTGGTGGGTGTGTGAGGATGTGCAGGTTGCGAGGGTGTGTGAGGGTGCAAGGGTGTGCGGGTGCGAGGGTGTGTGAGGTGTACGGGTGTGTGAGGGTGCGAGGGTGTGCGGGTGTGTGTGCGGTGTGTGCAGGTGCGAGGGTGTGCGGGTGCGAATGTGTGCGGGTGTGTGCGTGTGCAAAGGTTTGTGGGTGTGCGAGGGTGGTGGCGGGTGCGGGGTGAGGGTGTGCGGGTGTGTGTGCGGTGTGTGCAGGTGCGAGGGTGTGCGGGTGTGAATGTGTGAGGGTGTGAGGAGGGTGCGCGGGTGTGTGCGTGTGCAAAGGTTTGTGGGTGTGTGAGGGGGTGTGCGGGTGCGGGGGTGAGGGTGTGCGCGGGTGAGGGTGTGCGGGGGGGTGCGGGTGAGGGTGTGTGCAGGTGTGTGAGGGTGTGTGCGGATGTGAGGGTGTGTGCGGGGTGTGAGGGTATGTGCGGGTGTGTGGGTGGTGCTGAGTGTGGGTATGTGAGGGTGTGTAAGGGTGTGTGCGGGTGTGCGGGAGGTGTGGGGTGTGCGGGGGGTGTGGGTGTGTGCGGGTGTGTGAGGGTGTGCGAGGGTGTGTGAGGGTGTGAGTGTGCGGGTGTGAGGATGTGTGAGGGTGTGTGCGGATGTGAGGATGTGTGCGGGTGTGAGGATGTGTGCGGGTGTGTGAGGGTGTGTGCGTGTGGGGGAAATGTTGCGAGTGTGAGGGGGTGTGCGCGTGTGTGTGAGGGTGCGGGTGTGAGGGTGTGTGTGGGTGTGTGAGTGCGGGTGTGCGGGGGAGTGCGGGCATGTGTTTGAGGGTGTGTAACGGTGTGTAACGGTGTTGCAGGGATGGTGCCACTCGCTGCGGGCTCTACTGCGCTGCCAGCAACCTTTGCCAGCAGATTCGCCGCCAGCGCATGGTTGACGTGTTCCAGACCGTCAGGACCATTCGCAGAAACCGCCCACAAGCCCTGGCATCACTGGTACCTGGCAGGGGGCATCACTCTGGGTCAGGGGGCATCACTCTGGGTCAGGGGGCATGGCTGGGGTCATGGGTCATCACTCTGGGTCAGGGGGCAGGGCTGGGGTCAGGGGGCAGGGCTGGGGTCAGGGGGTAGGGCTGGGGTCAGCAGCAGGGCTGGGATCATGGGGCAGGGCTGGGGTCATGGGGCAGCACTCTGGGTCAGGGGGCAGGGCTGGGGTCAGGGGGTAGGGCTGGGGTCAGCAGCAGTGGTTGGGATCATGGGGCAGGGCTGGGGTCATGGGGCAGCACTCTGGGTCAGGGTGCAGGGCTGGGGTCATGAGGTGTGCGGGTGTGTGCGGTGTGTGCAGGTGCGAGGGTGTGCGGGTGTGAATGTGTTGTGGGTGTGGCGGGTGTGTGCGCGCGGGGTCATGGGGTCAGGGCTGGGGTCGTGGGGATAGGGCTGGTGTGGTGGGGATATGGGTGTGTCATGGGGGCAGGGCTGGGGTCGTGGGTCAGGGCTGGGATCGTGGGGCAGGGCTGGGGTCGTGGGGCAGGGCTGGGGTCGTGGGGTTATCGTGGGGTCGAGGGGCAGGGCTGGGGTCATGGGGCAGGGCTTGGGATCGTGGGGCAGGGCTGGGGTCGTGGGATATGGGTTGGGTCATGGGGGCAGGGCTGGGGTCGTGGGGCAAGGGCGAGGTCATGGGGAATAGGCGGGGTCATGGGGATAGGGGCTGGGGTCGTGGGTCAGGGCTGGGATCGTGGGGCAGGGCTGGGGTCGTGGGGCAGGGCTGGGGTCGTGGGTTATCGGTGGGGTCGAGGGGCAGGGCTGGGGTCATGGGGCAGGGCTGGGATCGTGGGGCAGGGCTGGGGTCGTGGGGATATGGGTTGGGTCATGGGGGCAGGGCTGGGGTCGTTGTGGCAGGGGCGAGGTCATGGGGAATAGGCGGGGTCATGGGGATAGGGGCGGGGTCATGGGGAATAGGCAGGGTCATGGGGAATAGGGCGGGGTCATGGGGATAGGGGCGGGGTCATGGGGATAGGGGCGGGGTCATGGGGCAGGGCCGGGGTCATGGGGATGGGCTGGGGTCGTGGGGCAGCACCAGCTCACTATATACGTGCTGATCAAGTTGGCATTCTGGGCTGGTTATAGTCACCCAGCGCGGACACAAGTACTGCAGCTCTTCATCTACACCAACCACCATACCTCACCTGACCGCGTTTGCCCCATATCCCTCCAAACCTGTCCTATCCATCTACCTGTCTAACAGCCTCAACTACTTCCTCTGGCAGCTTGTTCCATACACCCACCACACTTGGTGTGAAAAAGTTACCCCTCAGTGTCCATTTAAATCTTTTTTCCTTCACCTAGAACCTCTATGTCCTCCGGTCCTCGATCCCCCTACTCTGGGCAAGAGACTCTGCGTCTACCCGATCTAATCCTCTCATGATTTTATACACCTCTATAAGATCACCCCTCATCCTCCTGCGCTTCATGGAATAGAGACCCAGCCTACACAACCTCACCCTGTAGCTCACACCCTCTAGACCTGGCAACATCCTCGTAAATCTTTTCTGAACCCTTTCAAGCTTGACAATATCTTTCCTATTACATGTTGCCCAGAACTGAACACAATATTGTAAATGCGGCCTCACCAACGTCTTATACAACTGCAGCCTACATTTGTGCATAATACTGTGCTGAAGGCCATTCATTGTGTTAAAATATTTTTGACCACCCTATCTACCTGCGACGCCACTCACAAGGAACTATCTCTCTGCACCCGTAGACCCCTCTGTTCTCCCACACTCCCAGGGCCATGCCATTCACTGTCCAAGCTTATCTCCCCTTGGTTCCCAACCTTCCAGAGCAGCCTACCATACGGAACCTTGTCCAATGCCTTATATACAACATACAAGCCAGATATACAACATCTACAGCTGTGGAGAGTGAGGTGGTCGATAGAGGGGTTGGGGGTGGGGAGGGGAGTGGGGATGAAAGAATGGGGAGGTGGGGGGGGGGGGTTGTGGCGGGAGAGTGGGGGAGCGGGGTGAGGGGGGAGTGAGCTTTGTCAACCCTGTCCCCTTTGTGATTGCGATGATTGTGAGACACTGACTCTTCCCTCTGCCTCCATCTCTCTCTCTCCTTCCCACCCGCTACCTCTTTCTCCCTCCTTCCCTCCCCCTCCCTCCCCCCTCTCTCTGCACCAGGATCAGTATGGTTTCTGTTACCGGCTGGCCAAGGACTACCTGGAGCAGGAGACGGCCAGTACAGAGGTGGCCGGAGCTGCCGAGGCAGTGAGTGCTGACCGGGATGGTGATACCCCACAGTGACCGCTCACTCCCTCCCCACTGGCATCACCGGCACCACCGGCCTCCCATCACCGGCACCACAGAAAGCCCGCTGTGGACGGGAGCAGACTGGAGCCAGCAACCCCCCTCCTCACACCTTACACACCCATCTCACACTCACCCCTCTATCACACTCCCTTCATGCCCTCTCACACACAACCCTCACACTCACACTCAACCCTTATACTCACCCCTTCTCACACTCATGCCGCTCTCACACTCGCCCCCTCACACACTCGCCTCTCACACTCACCCCTTCTCACTCTCACCCCTCATTTACCCTTCTCTCACACCCCACCCCCCTCTCACACTCACCCCTCACACTCACACCTCACCCCCTCACACTCAGCCCTCACACATTCACCCCCTCACCCCTCATTCTCTCTTCTCTCAAACCCACCCCCTCTCAAAGCCACCCCCTCTCTCACCCCTCATATATAACCATATAACAATTACAGCACGGAAACAGGCCCTCTCGGCCCTTCCAGTCCGTGCCGACCATTTGTTTTCCCCTAGTCCCATCTACCTGCACTCAGACCATACCCCTCCATTCCCTTCACGTCCACTTTACTTTTAAATGTTAAAATCGATCCTGCCTCCACCACTTCTGCTGGAAGCTCATTCCACACAGCCACCTCCCTCTGAGTAAAGAAGTTCCCCCTCACGTTACCCCTAAACTTCTGTCCCTTAATTCTCATGTCATGCCCTCTTGTTTGAATCTTCCCTACCCTCAATGGGAAAAACGTATCCACGTCAACTCTGTCTATCCCTTTCATCATTTTAAAGACCTCAATCGTCCCCCCTTAACCTTCTGCGCTCCAAAGAATAAAGACCTAACTTGTTCAACCTTTCTCTGTAACAGAGTTGCTGGAACCCTGGCAACAACCTTGACTCACACCCCCGTGCCCCTCTCCCTGTTCCCCAGGCCTGGCACAGAGCAGGGCAGCCTGCACCGTACGCTGCACCAGGGCAGCCGTCCATAACACTGTGCTCCACCCCCGTCTCACAGCCTCTGCTGTACCACAGCCCACCGGAGCTAGCCCGGAGAACATTCCCATCTCTCCAGCGGCTCCACGCTGCCCCATTCCACAGTGCTCCCGGTGTTCCGAGGGGATGCTGCATCTCATTCCCCCCCCCCGGCACACAAACCTCTCTCCAACCAGTCCAACGCTGGAAACACTCAGCAGGTCGGGCAGCGGTTGTGGGAAAAGAAGGCAAACGAATGCTAGAAATTAGAGGTACAACGGGACGTGGAGTGCTGGCGCAGGATTCCCAAATGCAACTCCTTCTCCGGCGTTCCGGAGTTCCGCAGGGCTCGGTACTGGGGCCGCTGCTCTTCACGTTGTATATTAATGATTTGGAGAAGCGGATTGAAGGCTTTGTGGTCAAGTTTGCAGACGATACGAAAATAGGTGGAGGGGCAGGTAGTGTAGAGGAAGCAGGGACTCTGCAGAAGGACCTGGACAGGTCGGGAGAGGGGGCTGAGAAGTGGCAGATGGAATATAGTGGAGCAACGTGTGGAGTCATGGATTTTGGTGGCAGGAATAAAGGCGGAGGATGAGGGGGGACCATAGTGAAATGTACAGAATAGTGAAAGGTCTGGATAGAGTGGATGTGGAGTGGATGTTTCCACTAGTGGGAGAGTCTAGGACTAGAGGTCCTAGCCTCAGAATTAAAGGATGTTCCTTTAGGATGGAGATGATGAGTTTCTTTAGCCCGAGGATGGTGAATCTGTGGAATTCTTTGCCACAGAGGGCTGTGGAGGTCAAGTCAGTTGATATTTTTAAGGCAGTGATAGGTAGATTCTTGATTAATACGGGGAGAAGGCAGGAGAATGGGGTTGAGAGGGAGGGATAGATCAGCCGTGATTGAATGGTGGGGTAGACTTGATGGGCCGAATGGCCTAATTCTGCTCCTTTGATTGTGAACGTATCCAAAGGCAGTTGCCGGTTGTAGATTAGGCCCGTGGAAACTTACGTGCCGTGATTCTAGTCATCACAGGCCTCAGCCGGCAGTGTGGAGGAACGAGCACACACAGGTCAACGTGGGACAGGGATGGGGCAATAAAACATCTGTCCAGTGGGAGATGCAGGTGGCAGCTGTGTACAGAGTGGGGCTCGTAAAACGGTGTAGGTGAGGCCACATCGGGAGCACACAATACAGTAGACAAGGTTTGGGGAAGTGTAGATGATCCTGTGCCTCACCTGCACGCGCTGTTTAGTTCACTTTAGTTTAATGTCACGTGTAGCGAGGTACAGTGAAAAGCTTTTGTCATGTGCTATCCAGTCAGCAGAAAGACAAAACATGGTTACAATTGAGCCGTTTACAGAGTACAGATACATGATAAGTGAATAACGTTTAGTGCAAGGTAAAGGCAGTAAAGTCCAATCAAGGATAGTCCGAGGGTCACCAATGAGGTAGATAGTAGTTCACGACTGCTCTCTGGTTGTGGGAGGATGGTTCAGTTGCCTGATAACAGCCGGGAAGAAACTGCCCCTGAATCTGGAGGTGTGCGTTTTCACACTTCTGTACCTTTTGCCCAATGGGAGAGGGGAGAAGAGGGAGTGGCCGGGCTGGGACTGGTCCTTGATGATGCTGCTGGCCTGGCCGGGGCAGCGTGAGGTGTAAAACGGGGCTGCGTCCACAATTTCTTGCGGTCATGGACGGAGCTGTTCCCAAACCGTGCAGTGATGCATCCCGATAAAATGCGTTCTGTGGTGCCTCTGTAGAAGTTGGTGAGAGTTGTGGGGGACTTGCCGATTTTCCTCAGTCTTCTAATGAAGTAGAGGCGTGGTCGTTGCTTCAATATGGGTGGTCACGGAGAAGTTATTGGCTCCTAGGAATTTGAAGTTTCAACCATTTCCAGGGGCCGTGGAGCGTTTTTGAAAGTGGGGAGGCTGAGCGATCACTGATCACCAGTCTCGGGGGTACCCGGTGAGGGAGCGGGGGGGGGGAGGGGCTTTTTGAAATTTGATGTATTAAAATCATGTTTTAGTATGATTTCAATGTTTTTTGTTTGAAGTATTTTTTAAATAATGTAGGGCCTACATGAGAGAAAGGAGCAGGTGATTATTCTTTTTGTTATTGTTTGGCCTCCAAAAACTGGGGGATGATAATACAGGCCACCCCCCACCTCAAAAAGTGGGGGGAAATATCCCCTCCCGCCGGATCGACGACAGTGCCTCCCACGGTGCAGAACATTTGACAAAAACACTTTTAGATGTGTTATAATTTCAAGTGTACACAAAAAGCTGGAGAAACTCAGCGGGTGCAGCAGCATCTAAGGAGCGAAGGAGATAGGCGACGTTTCGGGTCGAGACCCTTCTTCAGACTGGTCAGGGATCAGGGAAACGAGAGATATAGACGGTGATGTGGAGAGATAAGGAACAATGAGTGAAAGATATGCAAAAAAGTATCGGTGATAAAGGGAACAAGCCATTGTAAGCTGTTTGTGGTGTGAAAATGAGAAGCTGGTGCGACTGGGGTGGGGGAGGGAGATAGAGATAGAGGGAATGCCAGGGCCCGAGGGCTGAGGGAGAGGTGGGAAGGGGAGGAGACAGCAAGGGTTAACAGAATTGAGAAAATTCAATATTCAAGCCCAAAGGATGCAGACTCCCCAAGCGGAATTTTTTGTTTGTATTTGGAAAAAGGGACAACAAATAATCATAACATTTCCTGATTTTGCAAAGTCATACTAATTATGTTTTGCTCGGAAAAAAAAATCAGAGTATGCGTTCCCCTTTTGACATATATTTCACCGTAGCGACCGGGGGGGGGGGGGAGGGGGTGTTCCCCCTCCCATGGTAGTGAGTTTGCATTTTTCAGCTTGAAATTGTAAAATCTGGTGCATACTGTAGCGAGTCACTTAACTTGAATGCAACATTTATGCTTTAAATTGGATTAGGTATGGGTAAGGTTAGGCTAAATTACATTCCTAATTACATTCCACAGCAGAGCCAGGCTGTGCTCAACAGGTGCAGCACATGAATGACTATATTCATGTATGGAAATCAGATTATATTCATGCTGTTATGCGCATATATATATATAGAGAAAAACTCAGAGAAACAAAGCAAAAGATGGACTTCCATCACTGTTCTGCACAAATAAATCAATCAACCTTGTTCAAGAAGGATCTGCAGATGCTGGAGAATCGGAGGTAGACAAAATTGCTGGAGAAACTCAGCGGGTGCGGCAGCGTCTACGGAGCGAAGGAAATAAGCAAAGTTTCGGGCCGAAACCCTTCTTCAGACGGTTTCAACCTTATCCTTTGAATATAGAAACAAGACGAAAATAATGCCACATATTCAATCATATATGGTTCAATGAAATGAAGATATATATGTAAAAATATATATGGAAACAGGCCCTTCCGCCCACCAGGTCCACACCGACCGGCAATCTATCATACACAAATTCTATTCATCATGCCAGGGACAATTTACAGAAGCCAATTAACCTACAAACCTGCACTTCTATTGGATATGGGAGAAACCGGAATATCCAGAGAAAACCCATGTGGGAGTAAGGCAGCATCTCTACCGCTGCACCACCGTGCCACCCCATTACATTATTTTTTCTGTAATATATTTGTTATGGTGTCACGTGAATAAAGATGAACACATGATTCTGATTTCAGCCCTTAGTTGGATAACACACATGTCCAGTCATTGTGTTTCATGGCTGGTTTTCAACTTCTTCAGGCTGAAGGTCTCGAATCGAAACATCACCCATTCTTTCTCTCCAGAGATGCTGCCTGTCCTGCTGAGTATTTCTAGTTTTTAGTGTCTATCTTCAGTTTAAACCAGCATCTGCAATTCCTTCCTACACTATTTGTTGAGCAAAACAGGTCCTATTCTCATTATATCATTTTGTGATCAGCGTGAGAGCATGAGAATTTTGTGAAATGTGTGAGTCTCACGCTCAATGCGTGAGAATTGGCAGCCTTGCTAATAATGCAAACATTTTATGCAAGTTCCAATTGTTTGGACAAAAAATCACTTATTACTGTTTTATAACAGTTAAGTTACTTTAAGACTATTTCAGAAATTATGGCAGTCAACAAAAAAAATCAACTAACAAATTAAAGCAAACTAAAAAAAAATAATGCGTTCCCTTTCCTGACTCTACCTCATAAGTACTTTAGCGCTGTTAACAGAACAAAAGGATAATAATCTCAAGTCAAACTGGAGAAAGTGGGGTCATGCTTAAATGGTCATTCAAAACCCATTCAGATCTGCATAGAGTCAGTTATACAACATGTACATGGCTGGTCCAATTTGTCCATACTGATCAAGTTGGCAAGCATTCTGCGTGCCCCGGGACTGGCTGCCGTTCCCAGGTGGGCTCGCCTGCCCCTACCCCGTGAAAACGAATTGAAAAAAACCCCGCGGTTTTCAGGTTACGGGCCGGATTTGGCCAGTGTGCCGTAGGTTGCCGAACCCTGTCCTAGATGTTTGGCCTCATTGTGTCCCCCCCCCCCCGTGTTTTACAACCGATTCACCTGGTTCGTTCCATCCCCGGCTGCTTCATGTTGTCGGCTGCTGCACATCCAACCAAGAAAGAAGAGAAAAGATGCAACGTCACTCACAGCCGCCAACCGACGCGCTTCCCCAGACTGCACAGACCGCTGTGATGTGGTGCAAAAGAGACAAACTGCAGGGACCGAAGACAACTTGAGAATTCTGTCATCAGCGTGAGAATCGGCTGAAATGCGTGAGAGTTGGCAGCCCTGTGTAAGGCCAGGATGTGACAACAGACACACAGGGAGACACACGCACACAGGGAGACACACACACACAGGGAGACATACACACACACACACACACACACAGGGAGACACACACACAGGAAGACACAAAGGGAGACACACACACGGAGACAGACAGTCACAAACACGAGGAGACACACACACACAGGGAGACACAAACACACAGGGAGACACACACACACACAGGGAGACACACACACACACACACACACAGGGAGACACACACAACTCTGTCTATCCCTTTCATCATTTTAAAGACCTCAATCAAGTCCCCCCTTAACCTTCTGCGCTCCAAAGAATAAAAACCTAACTTGTTCAACCTTTCTCTGTAACATAGTTGCTGGAACCCAGGCAACATTCTAGTAAATCTCCTCTGTACTCCCTCTATTTTGTTGACATCTTTCCTATAATTAGGCGACCAAAATTGTACACCATACTCCAGAATTGGTCTTACCAATGCCTTGTACAATTTTAACATTACTTCCCTACTCCTATATTCAATGCTCTGATTTATAAAGGCCAGCACACCAAAGGCTTTCTTTACCACCCTATCTACATGCGATACCACCTTCAGGGAACTATGCACAGTTATTCCTAGATCTCTCTGTTCCACAACATTCCTCAATTCCCTACCATTTACCATGTACGTCCTATTTTGATTTGTCCTGCCAAGATGTAGCACTTCACACTTATCAGCATTAAACTCCATCTGCCATCTTTCAGCCCACTTTTCCATATGGCCCAAATCTCTCTGTAGACTTTGAAAATCTACTTCATTATCCACAACACCACCTATCTTAGTATCATCTGCATACTTACTTATCCAATTTTCCACCCCATCATCCAGATCATTGATGTACATGACAAAACAACAGTGGACCCAACACAGATCCCTGAGGCACCCCACTGGTCACCGGCTTCCAACCTGACAAACAGCCATCCACCATTACTCTCTGACATCTCCCATTCAGCCACAGTTGAATCCATCTTGCTACTCTGCCATTAACACCCAAAGATTGAACCTTCTTAACCAACCTTCCATGGGGAATCTTGTCAAAGGCCTTACTGAAATCCATATAGACAACATCCACTGCTTTACCCTCATCAATTTCCCTAGTAACCGCTTCAAAAAATTCAAGAAGGTTTGTCAAACATGACCTTCCAGGCATAAATCCATGTTGACTGTTCCTGATCAGACCCTGTTTATCCAGATGCTTATATATATTATCTCTAAGTATCCTTTCCATTAATTTGCCCACCACTGACGTCAAACTAACAGGTCTATAATTGGTTTATTCTTTGAACCCTTTTTAAACAATGGAACAACATGCGCAGTACGCCAATCCTCCGGCACTATTCCCGTTTCTAATGACATTTGAAATATTTCTGTCATAGCTCCTGCTATTTCTACACTAACTTCCCTCAATGTCCTAGGGAATATCCTGTCAGGACCTGGAGACATCCACTTTTATATTTTTCAAAAGTGTCAGTACTTCCTCCTCTTTGAATCTCATAGTTTCCATAGCTACTCTACTTTTTTCCCTTACCTCACATAGTTCAATATCCTTCTCCTTGGTGAATACCGAAGAAAAGAAATTGTTCAATATCTCCCCCATCCCTTTTGACTCTGTCCATTCTGTCTCTCTAATGGTCCAATTTTATCCCTCGTTATCCTTTTGCTATTAATATAGCTGTAGAAACCCTTTGGATTTACTTTCACCTTTCTTGCCAATGCAACCTCATATCTTCTTTTAGCCATCCTAATTTCTTTCTTAAGATTATTTTTACATTCTTTATACTCTTCTGGTACCTCATTTACTCCATGCCTCCTATAATTATTGTAGATATCTCTCTTTTTTCGAAACAAGTGTCCAGTTTCCCTTGAAAACCATGGCTCTTTCCATTTTTTACTATTTCCTTTCACCCTAACAGGGACATAAAGATTCTGTACTCTTACAATTTCCCCTTTAAATGTCCTCCATTTCTCTTCTACATCCTTCCCATGAAACAAAGTGTCCCAATTCACTCCCTTTAAAAATCCTTACGCATTCCCTCAAAAGTTAGCCTTTCTCCAATCAAAAATCTCCACCCTAGGTCCAGTTCTGACTCTCTCCATAATTATATTGAAACTAATGGTATTGTGATTCATTGGTCCCGAAGTGCTCACCAACGCATACCTCTGTCACCTGACCTGCCTCATTTCCTAACAGGAGGTCCAGCACTGCCCCTTCTCTGGTCGATACCTCTATGTACTGCTGCAAAAAAACTATCCTGCACACATCTTACAAACTCCAAACCATCCAGCCCATTTACAGAATGTGTTTCCCAGTCTATTTTTGGAAAATTGAAATCTCCCACAATCACTACCTTGTGCTTACTACTAATATCTGCTATTTTCTTACATATTTGCTCTTCCAATTCTCGCTCCCCATTTGGCGGTCTATATAATACACCCCTAAAAGTGTTGCTACACCGTTCCCACTTCTCAGTTCCACCCAAATAGCCTCCCTAGACAAGCCCTCTAATCTATCCTGCTGTAATATCCTCTCTGACAAGCAATGCAACACCTCCCCCTCTGGTCCCTCCAATTCTATCACACCTGAAGCAACGAAATCCTGGAATATTTAGTTTCCAATCACAGCCCTCCTGCAACCATGTTTCACTGATTGCCACAACATCATATTTCCAGGTGTCAATCCAGGCTCTAAGTTCATCCACCTTTCTTACAATGCTCCTAGCATTAAAATATACACATTTTAGAAACCCACCATTCCTTATTCTCTGTCTATTATCTTTTTCCTCTTTCTCGCCTACATTTTGGGTCAGAGTGCTTTCCTTCTCTGCCTCTTGCCACACACCCTGACCCCTAGCCCCCTCTACCCGAGTCCCTCCCCCCAGTCTTTCTAGTTTAAAGTCTCCCCAGTAGCCTTTGCAAATCTCCCTGCCAGGATATTGGTCCCCCTCGGGTTCAAGTGCAACCCGTCCTTTTTGTACAGATCATGCCTTCCCCAAAAGAGGTCCCAGTGATCAAGAAACTTGAATCCCTGCCCACTGCACCAGTCCCTCAGCCACGCATTTATCCTCCACCTCATTTCATTCCTACTCCCACTGTCACGCAGCACAGGCATTTAATCCTGAAATCGTTACCCTTTTGGTCCTTCTCCTTAACTTTCCCCCAACTCCCTAAATTCTCCCTTCAGGACCTCATCTCTTTTTCTGCCTATGTCTTTGGTACCTATGTGTACCACAACATCAGGCTCCTCTCCCTCCCTTTTCAGAATCTTTTAGACACGTTCTGACACATGCGAGACCCTGGCACCAGGGAGGCAAACTACCATCCGGGTCTCCCGACTGCGTCCACAGAATCGCCCATCCGACCCCCTAACTAGAGAGTCCCCTATTACAATTGCCCTCCTCTTTTTGCTACCCTTCTGAGCATCAGGGCCAGTCTCTGTGCTGGAGACCCGGCCGCTGTTGCTGCCCCCAGCTAGGCTGTCCCCTCCAATCGTACTCAAACCCGAGTACCTATTTTCCAGGTGTACAGTCACAGGGGTACTCTCTAGCCCCTGCCTCTGCCCCTTGCCCTTCCTAACCGTGACCCACTTGTCTGCCTCCTGTGGTCTGGGAGTGACTACCTCCCTGTAGCTCCTCTCTATTACCTCCTCACTCTCCCTGACCAGACGGAGGTCATCGAGCTGCTGCTCCAGGTTCCTAACACAGTCCTTTAGGATCCCCAACACACACTCTCAACACACCTGGCGCAGATGTGGACGTCTGGAGGGCTATCAGATTCCCTGACCTCCCACATCTGACATCCAGAACAGTACACTGCCCTGGCCTTCATACTGCCCCCCTTACACAGGATACAATTGTGAGGGATAAAGTGATTAAACCCCATTATAGTAAGGAGCTTTAAAGAGAATTCAAACTGATAGGGGCCGGAGAGAGGGTTCTGACACAGCTGTGTCTAAAGGTTACCAGACCCATCCTTGAGTCCTTGAGTAAGAAGTAATAGCATTGTATAGCGGTAGAAGGGAGTGATGTAGAGAGATCCCTATCAGTGGAATGGAGTGATAGATGGGACCCTTGTCACTATAGCTTAGCTTTAGTACTGATATAGGGGAACTGAGAGGGTTCACTAGGAGGTGAGTAAAACTAGGGTAGGTCATGAGCAACTGAGCATGCTTAATAGAATAAATGAATATTACAACACACCCCTGGTCAAGAAACTGCTCATTACCATGAACATGTCTGGACATGCGATGTATGATATGGGAGGTACTGGGGGGACGTACCTACAGATTGTGCACGTCAGACCCTGATTGGAGAAGGGTCCGGAGGGGAGGTTGAATGTAAAATTGTGTGTATAAAGGGGGATGACTTCTCTGGCTTCGGTGTGTCTCGACTTGGAGAGGCACCCGGTTCTGCAGATTCGTGAAAAATAAAGAATCTCTTGCTTCCAAGATTTAGTATTTGAGCAGTGATTGTGAGCACAAAGCGTATCTCACAAACTGGGGGCTCGTCCGGGATCGCCACTTTCCGGCTGCTTGGTGGAGGCAAAAGAAGGAAGGGAAGGTGCACCCTGCTGATTTCAGCAGTCTCTGATCTCCTTGCTTGCCATCAGCAGTTTGAGCGAGTGATATTCGGGTATAAAGACTCGGGAAGCAAGAGGGGGTGTAAGGTGAATAAATAAGGAACGGTCGACCGATTCTTGTGCACAGGACCCAGGTAAGAAAACTGACTATTAAGTATTGCCTGGGCGACCGGGGTCTGTCGGACGGGTATAGTACGACGAGACAATGGAAACCGGAACGGGAAAAGGGTCCGGGGAAACAGGATAAGGCTCATACTGATATGGAGCTGCACATTCCGCCTGATAGTCCGTTGGGGTGAATGTTGCACGGATGGGGTGAAGGGAACACCCGGGGTAAGAGTAAGGAAACTGTGATAAAGTTTTGTTACTTTGAATGGCCAGAAGGAGCCTATTCGAGGGAGCGCAGTGTGGTGGCCAAGGTTGGATTCAAATGAAGACTGGGTGGGACAGGCGTTGAATGTTTTTGTGAATGAAAGAAAAACGCCGAATCAAATACAAAAGGACTATGCCCAGTGCTGGAAACCCAATAATGGGATGTTTCCGTTAAAGACAGAGAGAGAGCAGGATGAATCTGACTGGCCCCCAATTGGTGATGACCACCTACAACAACTGCCCACTGCCCCCGCCATATGAATCCCAGCCCCCCAAAAATACCCCCATCAGCGCCAGGCTGCATCTGCTCAAGAGGTCCCACTAAGCCAGAGCGGATCGGCAGTAAAAACTGTCCGCTCCTGTCTCAGAAGAGACAGATAGTAGAGAATCACGGAAAGTAGAGAAGAAACAGGGTGAAAGAAACTGTGATTCAAACATAGAACGTTGAAGGAGAGAGCCAGTCAGATAAGGAAGAGGAAATAAAAAGTGAGGACGAGGATGGGAACGGTGTCCCAGGCAGTAGTTGGATGACGCGATCTCAACGAGGGCAGCCAAAAAAAGATCAGACCGATCTGTTCAAATGAAGCCCCTAAGAGAGGTCCCGTTAGGGGGAAATGAAGGGGGGGATGGGATTTGTAAATGTGCCTCTCACCAGTATGGAGGAGGACCAATTTAAAAAGGAGATGAAAAGTTTATTGGAAGACCCCTTGGGACTGGCTGAACAAATAGATCAGTTCCTAGGGCCAAATATATATACATGGGAAGAAATGATGAAGCAAAATTCACACAGTGGTGAATCTGTGGAATTCTCTGCCACAGAAAGTAGTTGAGGCCAGTTCGTTGGCCATATTTAAGAGGGAGTTCAATGTGGCCCTTGTGGCTGAAGGGATCAGGGGGTATGGAGAGAAGGCAGGCACAGGATACTGAATTGGATGATCAGCCATGATCATATTGAGTGGCGGTGCAGGTTCGAAGGGCCGAATGGCCTGCTCCTGCACCTAGTTTCTATGTTTCTATGAAAAATATTGAGTTGTTTCAAACAATCTCATTGAAGTAAGAATGGAACTAATGTGATGTGTGTGTAAAAACCGGTTTTGTATGAATGAGGAAGTTTGTATATGTGATAGGTTTGGTTTGCTGTGGGCCACATGCTGTAAGGGTAGGTGTGTGTGTTCCTTTAAGAAATTGTAAGCAATGGGGGAGGTTACGAATAGTTGTAAGGTAACGGACAACGCTTTGTATCAATCGCAACTTAAAAAGGGGAAAGTTGGAAAATGTAGGTTGCTTGGCTTCTATAGATTTCTTTTCAGTAAAAGTTAATTTGGAAAATTGTTAGTCGTATGTATTTAAACTAGGAATTGGAATTTGGGAATTGTAGGGAGAATGGTTTGAACAAAATTAGAAATAAGTTAATTGCTGAACAACAAGCAGCTTTTATGGGTTTGTTTAGATAAACACATTCTGGTTGGAGAAGGAAGTAATAAATTAATGGGCTCAGGGGATAAAAAAAAAAGGAGTTGGCAGACAATTATGTCAATAATGGGAAGTTTGTTTACTCCAGAAGAAAGACAGATGGTTAAACAAGCAGGAATAAAAGTCTGGGATAAGGGGTTGCAGGCTCTGTAAGTGGGAGCAGCAGATACGGGAGCAGTAAAATATCCCATTACTGCGCCGGATTGGAGTTAACCAAACACGAGAAGTATGAGAGATCTCAGGGAGATAATAATCACGGGAATCAGAGAAGCCGTTCCCAAGGGACAGGAATTTCGGAATGGTCTTTTGAAAATCTGCAGAACAAGGACGAACCTCCGACAGTGTTCTTACAAAGGTTGAGGAGGAATGTACCAGCAGTATTCGGGATAGACCCTGATACGGGGACGCAGGTCAGCAGTTGCTAAAGGTTAATTTTGTAAACAAAATCATGGCCAGATATTAGAAAGAAACTGGAAAAATTGGAAGATTGGAATGACAAAACCATTGAATCAATTGTTAACAGAGGCTCAAAAGGTATATGTAAGACGGGATGAGGAAAAACAGAAAGGAAAGGTAAAAATGATGTTGCAAGCAGAGTACAGCAAGGAGTACAGAAAGGGGGAATCGAAGGTGATAGAAGCGGGTGCTCATGGAGACCGGGAAGGGGAGGAAGCGGTAGTATTAGAGGATGAGGAAGAGGTGAATGAATGGTACCGAAGTTGGGGTCCCCTGGGAAAACAAACAACCTGAACAAGGATCAGGAGGGTGGTACATGGGGCCATCCTGTATGTTACTATTGTAATGAGGAGGTCATTTCAAGAGGGGAATGTCCCAGGCTACGACGGGAGGAGCAGTCGTAACACACTCATGGAGGAAGAATAGGGAAAAGTCGGGGGGTCCTGCTCCCTGGGGGGTATGGGATACACACGGGAACCTCTGGTAAACTTGAAATTATGACCCCACCCCCAGGAGAGGATATGGTATTTATGGTAAATTTGGGGACGTGGAGAGATCAGTGGAACTAAGGTACCAGAAGAAATTGGATTAGGTGAAAAAGAAGCCAGAATCTCGGGGGTAGGGGGGGAAAAGTGATGACTGCCCCCGAGGTAGAAGGGGTGGGGGATGGTAAAATATGAGAATCGAGAAGTCAGTGAAAAGATTTTAAAAGGAAGGTGCATAAATTTGCCAAAGGAGGTAAAACTATCTGAGAAGTAAGACATTGAGTTTAGAATGAGAAAGAAGGCAGATCAGAAGGGATTAAAGTGGGAAGCAGAGGGATAAATTGGATGAGAGCTGCTTTAGAAAGAAAGAGCGGTGAAAAAGGAAAGACAATGTTGTCAGTAAACAACAGACCTGGTTGAAAGTCTGAAATAAGTGATGCACCGACACACACAGTGAGTCTATGACAGAGCCAAAACAGGGGCCAGAGATTCCATGCCAAATAATAAATGTATTTGGGAGTGTGTTTTCTCAAATGCCCTATCGGGAGTGAAATAAATCTGGATCTAAGCCAGACAAGGCTAGTAAGGAGATAGGTAATGGATATGGTGTGTTGGGGGATGTGAACAGGTACGATAATCAGGAAAATAATAATAAATAATAATAATAATTAATAATAATAATAATAATAATAATAAAATAATAATATAATAATAATAATAATAATACTAATAATATATTAAGTAATGGTGAACATAGTCTATGGTAAGTAACATGAAGAAGAGGTATTAAATACACCTAGATAAGGATGCGGCAGAGCGTTTTAAATACTAGCGCAGTGTTTTTAATCAGATGTTGTAGGCAGATTTGGAAGGTGTGATATAGTATGTGAATGATTTGTTGGTTTTGTTCCACAAGTGAGGAGCAATGTGAGAGAGAGACATTGTAATATCTTGGAAAAGGTGGCACAGGAGGTCATGATTGTATCAAGGAAGAAGTTTTGTTTTTGGTCAGCAGAAGTAGAATATTTTGGACGAGTAATATCTAAAGAAGTAAAAAAGCTCTAGTGCAGGATCAAATTGGAAACTTGCCTGCAATCTTGCTTAGCTCAATTGGACAGAAATTAAGGCTTTAAGAGCAGCATATGTACATGGAGTCTGTGCAATGTTTGGAGCAGTAGGGAAACAGAAAGGCTTTGAGAAAAGCAACGGAGACCCCATGGCAAAGTTAGCAGTGTCCCCCTATGAATGTTGTTTGGGTTGCCTTATTGGGAAAGATAGAAGGAATACCCACCATAGAGGGCAGTGATGTATTCTTAAGGAACTATTTACTGGCAGTATCTCGTTCCCTTACAGAATTAAAGCTAAAGGACTATTGGCTCAAGACCACCACTCGACTTTCCAAATTACATGCTGTGTAAAGGCCGGCGACTGGGATACTGGTCAAGAATTGGAAGGAGGGAGAAACTCCAGCTCAGGGTGGATCCGGCCCATACCTAGTATTACTGACAACCGAGACAGCAGTACGAACAAAAGAAAAGGGTGGGGACCCACGCAATCCGGTGTTAAAGGACCCGGTGTGATCCACCCGCCCCTGAGATGAGGAGGAACGTGGATGGTGAAGCCAGGAAACAAACCCCTAACAGTAATTTTAAAAAAAACGAATTGAATGTATAACTGACAGTATGAAAGGAGCAGTCGTGGTATTGTTTGCTTTGTATGTAATTGTGGTTGGTAAAAAGTATTAATAATTGTGATAAATGTTTATCATCCTATCAGATATGGAAGGGCGGACGACAGATCATTTACCTATCATTCCCCCTCCATGTGAACAATTGGCATGCTATAATGTGAGGGCTAGAACACATTTGTGAAGGAGGGGGGAAAGATGTATTTGATGATAGGGAATAGGGGTATATAGGTGGTTTGGGTACGTTACCTGCCCAAAGGGAGAGAGATGGGTTTGTGTAACAAGGCGGACAGTTAGGTTTCCCTTTTCAGGTCGTAAAATGGGCAATAGATAGATGAAAGAGGAAGTAATAAAAGAGTTACAGAAGTTAGTAGTGCACTAAGCCTCCCCCTCCCTCTCACCTACTCAGCCTCAATTAGACCAGACACTGATACGAGAAATAAAGAAGCAGTATTGAGATCCTCTGAAGGAGAAAAAAACCTCGTTTGTCGGACTTGTCCCTCCGCTTAGCTGCATCCTGAATGTGACTGATGCTGGGTCAGTTGGCGGACCACTGATGAGCTCACGTTGGCCGTGGAGAGGATCATTATTGAAGTATGGACCTGATGGAGTGGAACTGATCGTTGGACAAGACGAATTCCCCAGGCATGGGTCCTGACAGACGCTCCGGTTAGGGGACTGAGTGTTATCGCTAGGCCCTGGGCAAAGGATGCCGGTTAGTAGGCAAGCAGCCCTGCCAGCGCTCATCGTCACCCAGTGGCAAAATCGGTCCCGAGTGTGAGTGGCCAGAGGAGCCTAAATGGTGTCCAACTAAGAAATATGGGAAAAACTGCGCTATCTGGTGAAGGACTGCTGGAATGGAAATCGACTGGGACTAGTGTTGCGAGTCATATGGAACAGGTTGCCTCTAGTGGACCGGCCCTCTGAAGGACTGTTATGGATATGCGGATACAAGGCATACTCGGTGTTAACCGATAAATTGGTGCGGGACTTGTTTTATTGGACTGGTACATCTGGATTTTTCCTGTTAATCACCGAAGAAGGTCGGTCGCTAGGAAACACCTGTATTTGATGACCTTATCTCGGAAGAGAAGAGGAAAATAGACATTTGGAGAATGGAAGATGTGAATGGCCACCAGAAGAATCATCTTCATTACTAAGGGACCAGCATGGGCACGGATGGGTCCTGGGGCTACCGAACCCAGTATACATGTTAAACCGGATCATAAGACCACAGGCAGTATTGATTGGGTAATTACCAACCAAATGCGGGGGCAATGGAGATGCTGGCAAAGTAGCAGACACAGATGAGAGCAGTTGATATACCAGAAACAGGTTAGCCCTAGATTACCTCTGGCAGATAAGAAGGAGGGGTATGGAGGGAAATATCAACCTTATATGCTGTTTAAAATCGATGATAATAGACAGGCAGTGATGGATTATCAGAAGGGATCCGTACAGTTGGACATGTTTCATATACTGAAGTGGTATTAGATTTTGGGAAACCCGATGGTGGGATTCCATACTCGGAGGAACATGGTGGAGAGACGGTGGGACTCGTGCTCTCTATGTGACAGTGGCGGATTGATTCTTTAGCCCCTGTTGCATCCCTTGTTTTTGTTAGGGGAAAACTTATTACAAGGAGAGTTTAAGTCCTGATGCTGGCTGGAGTTCATGCCTATGGGAGAGAAAGGGGTATGATGAAATACAGAGAATAATGATAATGCAGGCTCAGGGTGTGGTCCATGATCTTCAGGAAAAGAAGATTAGGACAATGTTATGTCAATTCGAGTTGAGGGAACTTGAAATGGGGTTTAATCAGTATATGCGTTAGCAAAAGAAAAAGGAAGGTTGTGAGGGGGATATAAAGTGATTAATACCATTATAGTAAGGAGCTTTAAAGAGAATTCGAACTGATTAGGGGCGGAGAGAGGGTTCTGACACAGCTGTATGTATCAGGTTACCAGACCCATCCTTGAGTCCTTGCGTAAGAAGTATAATAGTTTGTATAGAGGTAGGAAGGGAGTGATGTAGAGAAACTCCTTATCAGTGGGAATGGATAGTGATAGATGTGGACCTTGTCACTATAGCTTAGTTTAGTACAGATATAGGGGAACTGAGAGGGTTCACTAGGAGGCTGAGTAAACTAGGGTAGGTCATGAGCAAGTCTGAGCATGCTTAATAGATTAAATGATATTTAAACACAACCCCTGGTCAAGAAACTGTCATTACCATGAACATGTCAGGACATGCGATGTATGATATGGGAGGTACTGGGGGGATGTACCTACAGATTGTGCACCTCAGGACCCTGATTGGGAGAGGGTCCGGAGGGGAGGTTGAATGTAAAAATGTGTGTATAAAGGGGGATGAATTCTGGCTTCGGTGTGTCTCGACTTGGAGAGGGCACCGTTCTGCAGAAATTCAGTGAAAAATTAAGAATCTCTGCTTCCAAGATTTAGTCTTTGAGCAGTGATTCGTGGAGGCACAAAGCGGAATCTCACACATTATCATACCAATAACAAAGAGTACACAAAACTGCTGGAATCTTGACTGCACAATCAGCTGCTTATCCCTTAGTCCACTCCCACCAATTAGCTGCTTACCCTAGTCCACTTCCCAACCAATATAGCGGCTCTTTCATCATAAAAAAAACCCACTTCTACCGATCTGGACGTTATGGATTGTAGGTAAAACCAAGCGCTTGATTTTAAACCTTACCGGTCGGGTGTCGCTCCTCCCCCTCCTTCAGTTCCAACGGCTCCTGTGGGCCTCTGAGAAAAACAAGCCCCGCGCTGGATTTTTAACCTTACAGTTTAACCTTAACCTTAACCGTTTTAACCTTAATCTAACCTTATACATTTCAATGCACAGAGTGTCTTGCCCAGAGTAGGTGAATCAAGGACCAGAGGACAGATTTAAGGTGAAGGGGAAAAGATTTCATAGCAATCTGAGGGGTAACTTTTTTCACACAAAGGGTGGTGGATGTATGGTACAAGCTGCAGAGGAGGTAGTTGAGGCTGGGACTATCTCATAATTTAAGAAACAGTTAGACTGATACATAGATAGGTTTGGAGGGTAAGGAGGTATATGGACAAAAGCAGGTGGTGCTGTATGGAACATATTGGACGGTGTGGGCAGTTGGGGCCGAAGGGCCTGTTTTTCATGCTGTATCGCTATGACCACATATATACCTCAACATGCATGAATGCTTCAAAAAAATCAAAGTTGGGTCGAGGTTTTATGCCTTATCTCAAGCGATGAGCAAGTTACATAGAAACATAGACATAGGTGCTGGGAAATAGGCCATTCGGCCCTCGAGCAATATGATATGGATGTTATTGAAAACAGTTCCCTTTCCTGTTTTTTCCCATATCCCTTTGATTTCCACTAACCCCAGAGCTAAATGTAACTTTCTCTTGAAAACAGCCAGTGATGATAAGTGTGAAGTGCTACATCTGCTTCCGGCAGACAAATCAAAAATAGGGAGACATGGTAAATGGGTAGGGAATTGAGGAATGCTGTGGAACAGAGGGATCTAGGAATAACTGTGCATAGTTCTTGAAGGTGGAAATGCATGTAGAATAGGGTGGTAAAGAAAGCCTTGGTGTGTGGCTTTAAAAATTCAGAGCATTGAATATAGGGAGTAGGGAAGTAATGTTTAAATGTTACAAGGCATTGGTTAAGCCAATTCTGGAGTATGGTGTACAATTTTGGTCGCTAGTTATAGGACGGATGTAAACAAATAGAGAGGAGTACAGAGGAGATTTATAGTATGTTGCCAGGGTTCCAGCAACTAATGTTACAGGGGGAAAAAGGGAGTGGAAAAAAAAAAAAAAAAAAAAACAACAAAAAGGTTGAACACGTTTAGGTTTTTATCTTTGCGGAGCGCAGAAGGTTTAAGGTGGAGTGATTAGGTCTTTAAAATGATTGAAAGGGATAGACAGAGTTGACGTGATAACGTTTTTTCCCATTGATGGGTAGGGAAGTTTCAAACAAGAGGCATGACATGAGAATAAGGACAGAGGTTTCGGGGGATTAAGCGTGAGGGAACTTCCTTTTACTCAAAAGGTGGTGTGCTGTGGTGGAATCAACTTCCAGCAAAGTGGTGAGGCAGGATCGATTTTAACTTTAAGAGTAAAGTGGATAGTATATTGACGTGAAGGGAATGGAGGGGTATGGTCTGAGTGCAGGTAGATGGGACTAGGGAAAACACAT
>CM069133.1:6945774-6997875 GCA_035221665.1 Okamejei kenojei
TCTGCCCGTGTGTTTTTTGCCCTGTTTTGGTGCTCCCGGTCACGTGTGTTTTGGTGCTCCCCCGTCAAGTGTTTTTTGGTGCTCCCATCACGGGTGGTATTTGGTCTCCCTGTCCACGTGTGTTTTGGTGCCCCGGTCACGTTTGTCTGTCAACCCCGTTGTGTTTTTTGGTGCCTCACGGGTCAGGCGTGTTTGGAGTGCCCGGGATTTTTGTGCCCCCGTTCACGCGTGTTTTGTATACAAACCGTTCTCCACGCCTCGATACCACCCCAGAGCAGCCCTTCGTGGATCACGTCTTCACCTTCACTAACACGGCAGGACGCTCTGGTTCAGGAACTACAGGTTAGTGCTGTGGGCTTGGAAGTGGTAGGTGGGGAGTACACTGTCGGAGTAGGGTGAAAGTTCCACGAGTGCCAACCAAGTGCTTGATTTGCCGTGTGTCGTGTGCCATGTGGTGTATCCGTGTTGCCAGCCGTGTGTTTGTGTTCCTGTGGCCAGTCCTGTGCCAGCCGGGTGTCCCTGTGCCAGTCCTGTGCCACGCGTGTGTCATGTGCCAGTTCCTGCGCCAGCGTGTGTCCTGTGCCAGCCGTGTGTCCTGGCGCAGTCCTGTGCTAGTCCTGGTGCCAGTCCCTGGTGCTAGTCCTGTGCCAGCCGTGTGTCCCCCTGTGCCAGCCGTGTTTCCTGTCCAGCCGTGTGTCCTGTTGCCAGCCGTGTGTCCTGTGCAGAGAGCGTGACCTGTTGCCAGAGCGGTCCTGTGCCAGAAGCGTGTCCTATCCAGAGCGTGTCCTTGCAGCGCGTGGTCCTGTGCAGCGCGTGTCCTGGCCAGCGGGTGGCGGTGTCCTTGCCAGCGCGTGTCCTGTTGCCAGCCTGTGTCCTGTGCCAGCCGTGTGTCCTGTTCCAGCCCTGTGTCCCTGTGCCACGTGTCGTCCTTGCCAGCCGGTGTCCTGTGCCAGCGTGTGTCCTTGGCCAGATCTGGCCCAGCGTGTGTCCTGTGCCAGCGTGTGTCCTGTGCGGCAGCCGTGTGTTCCTGTGCCAGCCGATGTGTCCCTGTGCCAGCCAGTGTCCTGAGCCAGCGTTGTCCTGTGCCAGCGTGTGTCCTGTGCCAGCTTGTGTCCTTGCCCCGTGTGTCCCTGTGCCATTCTGTGCCAGCGTGTGTCCAGTGCCAGCCGTGTGGTCCTGTGCCAGCGGTGTCCTGTGCCAGCGTGTCCTTCCAGCGTGTGTCCTGTGCCAGCCGTGTGTCCTGTGCCAGCCGTGTGTCCTGTGCCAGCCGTGTGTCCTGTGCCAGCCGTGTGTCCTGTGCCAGCGTGTGTCCTGTGCCAGCGTGTGTCCTGTGCCAGCGTGTGTCCTGTGCCAGCGTGTGTCCTGTGCCAGCGTGTGTCCTGTGCCAGCCCGTGTGGTCCTGGCCAGCGGTGTCCTTGCCACGTGTGTCCTGTGGCCAGCGTGTTGTCCTGTTGCCAGCGTGTGTCCCCTTGCCAGCCTTGTGTCCTGTGCCAGTTCTGTGCCAGCGTGTGTCCTGTGCCAGTTCTGTGCCAGCGTGTGTCCTGTGCCAGCGTGTGTCCTGTGCCAGCCGTGTGTACTGTGCCAGCGTGTGTGTCCTGTGCCAGCGCGTGTCCTGTGCCAGTTCTGTGCCAGCGTGTGTCCTGTGCCAAACGTGTGTTCCTGTGCCAGCCGTGTGTCCTGTGCCAGGCCGTGTGTCTGTGCCAGCCGTTTTCCTGTGCCAGCCCGGTGTGTCCTTTGCCAGCCGTAGTCCTTGCCAGCCGTGTTCCTGTGGCCCAGCCGTGTGTCCTGTGCCAGCGTGTGTCCTGTGCCAGCCGTGTGTCCTGTGCCAGCCGTGTGTCCTGTGCCAGCCGTGTGTCCTGTGCCAGCCGGTGGTCCTGTGCCAGCCGTGTGTCCCTGTGCCAGCCCGTGTGTCCTGGTGCCAGCCGTGTTTCCCTTGCCAGCAGCGTGTCCCTGTCCATCGCGTGTCCTGTGCCATGCAGCGCGGGTCCTGTGCCCAGCGCGTGTCCTGTCCAGCTGCGTTTCCTGTGCCAGCGCGTGTCTGTGCCAGCGCGTGTCCCCGTGCAGCGGTGTGTGTCCCTGTGCCCTCGTGTGTGTCCCTGTGCCAGCGTGTGTGACTTGTGCCAACGTGTGTCCTGTGCCAGCGTGTGTGTCCTGTGCCAGCGTGTGTGTCCTGTGCCAGCGTGTGTCCTGTGCCAGTTCTGTGCCAGCGTGTGTGTCCTGTGCCAGCGCGTGTCCTGTGCCAGCGCGTGTCCTGTGCCAGCGCGTGTCCTGTGCCAGCGCGTGTCCTGTGCCAGCGCGTGTCCTGTGCCAGCGCGTGTCCTGTGCCAGCGACGCGTGGTCCCTGTCCAGCGCGGTCCTGTGCCATCGTGTCGCTGTGCCGCAGCGCGTGTGTCCTGTGCCAGACCCGTGTGTCCCTGGCCAGCGCGTGTCCTGCAGCCAGCGCGTGTCCTTTGGTGCCAGCCGTGTGTCTGCCAGCCGTGTGTCCTGTGCCAGCGTGTTTTCCTGTGCCGTTCTGTGCCTGCGTGTGTGTCCTTCCAGCCGTGTGTCCTGTGCCATCCTGTTGCCACCCGTGTGTCCTGTGCCAGCGCAGTGTTTTCCTTGTGCCAGCGCGTGTCCGTGCCAGCCGTTGTCCTGGTGCCCACGCGCGTGTCCTGTGCCAGCTCGCGCGTGGTCCTCGCCAGCGCGTGTCCCTGTCCAGACGTTGTCCCTGAGCCAGCGTGTGTCCTGTGCCAGCGTGGTGGTGTCCTGTGCCAGCGTGGTGTGTGTCTTGTGCCAGCGAGTGGTGCCCCTGTGCCACGTGTGTCCCTGTGCGAGCGTGTGGTCCGGGCCAGCGTGTGTTCCTGTGCCAGCGCGTGTTCCTGTGCCCAGGTTTTCTGTGCAGCGTGTTGTGTCCATGTGCCAGCGCGTTTCCTGTGCCACGCGTGTCCTGTGCCAGCGCTGTGTGTACTGTGCCAGAGTGTGTACTGTGCCAGAGTGTGTGTCCTGTGCCAGCGCGTGTCCTGTGCCAGTTCTGTGCAGGCGTGTCGGGTCTGTGCCAGCGCGTGTCCTGTGACAGGCCGTGTCCTGTGCCAGGGTGTGCCCTGTGCCAGCGTGTGTGTCCTGTGCCAGCGTGTGTCCGTGCCGGACCTCAGCCGTGTCCTGTGCCCGGTCGTGTCCTGTGCATCATAGCGTGTGTGGTCCTGTGCAGCGTGTGTCCTGTGCCAGGTTCTGTGCCCAGCGCGTGTTCCTGTGCCAGAGCGTGTCCTGTGCTGCGCGTGTCCAGTGCCACGTGTGTCCTGTGCCAGCGCGTGTCCTGTGCCAGCGTAACTGTGTCCTATGACAGCGGTGTGTCCGGTGCCAGGCAGGGTGTCCGTGCCAGCGCGTGTCCTGTGCCGCGTGTGTGTCTTGCCAGCGCGTGTCCTGTGCCAGCGCGTGTCCTTATGCCAGAGCGTGTGTCCTGTGCCACGTGTGTTCCTGTGCCAGCGTGTGTCCTGTGCCTGTTCTGTGCCTGCGTGTGTCCTGGTCCTGTGCCAGCGTGTGTCCTGTGACTGTCCTGTGCCACCCGGTGTGTCCTGTGCCTGCCAGCGTGTCCGTCCAGCCTGTGCCAGCGCTGTGCCATCCTGTGCCAGTCCCTGTGCCACGCGTGTCCGTGCCAGCCGTTGTGTCCTGTGTTTCCCAGCGTGTGTGCCACCTGTCCCCCAGTTGTGGTGCCTGCGTGTGTGTCCTTGCCAGCGCGTGTGTGTCCTGTGTGTTCCTGTGCCAGCCGTGTGTCCTGTGCCAGCCGTGTGCCCTGTGCCAGCCGTGTGCCGTGCTCCAGCGGCGTGCCAGCCTCTGACGCGGTGCTGCCGTTACAGATCATTGAGGAGGACGGCTCTCTGGTGGAGATCGGCCCCCGCTTCGTGCTGCAACTCATTAAGATTTTCCAGGGCAGCTTTGGGGGACAAACGCTGTATGAAAACCCAGCCTACCGCTCGCCGAATCTGGTAAGCTTCAGCACGGCATGGCCCTGGGAACAGGCCTCTCATTGTCCACAGCATCTCCAGAAATCCCATTCCCACACTGACCTCTCTGTCCTAGGCCTCTTCCACTCACAGAGACCACGCACAGAGAGGACACCCTATCTCCAATTGTAGATGCCCTCCAACATGCCCACTTCCCCTTCCTTCCCCAAGCCCCATTTTATTTCCCCTCCCCCCCCCCCCCCCCCCCCCCCCACCCTGAGCCTGGACTCCTTGGGCATCTACATGCTGGAATTGAGAAGGATGAGAGGAGGGACCTTATTGAAAGTTACCAAACAGTGAAAGGCTTGGATAGAGTGGATGTGGAGAGGATCCACATGTGGGGGAATCCAGGACCAGAGGTCACAGCCTTTAGGAAGGAGATGAGGAGGAGGTTTGTTAGTCACAATGATGGAGGCCAAATCAGTGGATATTTTTACAGCAGAGATTGATAGAGTCTTGATTAGTTCGGGTGTCCTCTCCCCTACACCATACATTTGTTCCTCTAGCCTCACAATTTGTAACTCTTCAGTTATTTTTGTCACGCCTTCGTCCAGCAATCCACCTGTCAACCTTCCCTTCACCTTATGACACCCGGTGCTTTGGCCTGCTCCCTCTCCCACAGCTTTCTGCTTTCATTTCTCTCCACCCCCCCCCCCCCCCCAGACAGTCTGAAGAAGGGTCCAGGCCCAAAGACCTCACCCATCCACATTCTCCACAGATGCTGCCTGACCCGCTGAGTTACTCCAGCACTATGTCATTTTTTCCCAGCCATGGGGTCTTTCTGAGGCAGGGGAGGAGTTTTGAGGGGGGGGGGTTGATGTGCGAGGGGTTTGGATGGTGGTGGGATTTGGGGCCTGGGTGGGATGGGGTTTTGGGGAGGGGGGGAGTATTTCAGATGGGGGAGGTGATGTGGGGGTGGGGAGGGGGGGGTCTGGGTGAATGAGGGAGGGGTATTCGGATGGGTTTTGTGAGGAGGGGCAGGTTTTGGCAGTAGGTGGGTGTGGGAGTGGGAATTTGGTATTGGGGCAGGAGGTGTTTCCATTGGGAGGGGTGGGTTTGGGCCGCGGAGGGGAGGGGGAGGGTTGTTTCCGTATGTCCCATGCCCTCTGACCTCTGTCCTCTGCCCCCAGCACCGGCGCTTGCTGCGGACTGTGGCGGCCGCACGCTTTACCGAGCGGCGCAACGTGAAGGAGGTGCGGCGGCTGCTGCGCGGTCGGGAGCTGCAGGCCCTGCCCCACGACCCCACGCACGCTGTGTTTGACACACCCGCACCCCCCCGGCCCGCCCCCGCCCCCGCCCCCACCACCACCCCCAGCCCCCATTACAAGAAGAAGCTGCACAAACGCCAACGCCTCCGGATGAAGCAGTAACGCAGCCATGAGTGGCTCAAACACAACCCCTCCCCACACGGGACTGTCCCCCCCCCACCCCACCGGACAGCCCACCCCACACGGACTGGCCCCCCCACCCCGCACGGACTGTCCCCCCCACCCCACACGGACTGTCCGCCCCCACCCCACACGGTCTGTCCCCCCCCACCCACGCGGACCGCCGCACCCCACCCCACACGGACCGTCCCCACCACACACGGACCGTCCCCCCCCACCCAACATGGACTGTCCCCCCCCCACCCCACACGGACTGTCCCCCCCCCCCCCACCCCACACGGACTGTCCCCCCCCACCCCACACGGACTGTCCGCCCCCACCCCACACGGTCTGTCCCCCCCCCACCCCACGCGGACCGGCGCACCCCACCCCACACGGACCGTCCACCACACACGGACCGTCCCCCCCCCCACCCCACATGGACCGTCCCATCCCACCCCACCCCACACGGACTGTCCCACCCACACGGAACAGCCCACCTCCCCCACGCCCCACCCCACCCCACGCTGACTGTCCCCAACCCACCACACGTACAATACCCCCAAAACACGTATATAACCCCCCCCCACACTGACTGTCACTCCCTCCCCCACACGGACAGCCCACCCCCACGCGGACCGTCCCACTCCACGCTGACTGTCCCCCCCCCCCATACGTACAGCCCCCCCGCACACGGATTGTCTCCCCTCCCACCACCCCACACGGTCTTTCCCTCCCCCTCTCACCCCCCCCCCCCCCCCCCCCATACTGACTGTCCCCCCACCCCACACGGGCTGTCCCTCTCCCCACACGGACTGTTACCTCCCCCACACACCACGGGCTGCTCCCTCCGCCCTCCTACAGTCTGTGTTCTCGACCCCCCTCCCAGCTGGCTGGTATGTGGGCTCTGGGCAGTGGGGACAACCCTGTACCATGTTTGGGGGGGGACAGTCTCTGATGGTGGATGTTTTTGTACAGTCACATAGTGCCACAATAAAGTCATGTTTTATCGTTGAATTTCCCACACTGCACTTTTACTGACAGATTAGCCTTGAGAACAATGAGTATAAACTAAGCTGCCAGTTGTTCTCCATGAAGCAGACTGTGATAGTGCAGGAAGCCATGTACGGAGAGCCACCCCACTGCTTCAGTGCAGTGGTAGCAAGCACGTGCCGTGAGTAGTTACTCAGGGCAGGCACTCAGTCCGCTAAAAAAAAAAAATTAAACCGCGCATGCGGATTGTTTGCTCCGTTAAATAAATAAAAAAATAAAAACAGTGACATTTCAATTTGCCCAAGGCTTCCTAGTCCTAGACCAATTGGGGGAACAGTTCCTTTCACAGCATGTGGAGAGTCTGTGTCAGGGGTAAAGTTGTGGGGAAGGCACGAGTGTTGACAAGGAGGGTGTCGATGATACTGCCAGTAACTTACTCACTCACCGCTGCCGCAGCTCTCCGGGCACGAAGCCCCCGCACTGTAGCTGGGGAAAGAAGCAGCTCGGGTAGCTATGAGCGGCCGCCGGTACCCGACAGCAGAACTGGCCGCCACTTCAGCGCCTTCTGCCGGCCCGCTCACCTCTGGCAGTGCTCTCCGTCGGAACACCTGTCACCTGCCGTCAGCGGCTTCCTGCAAATCCTTAAATTCCCACAGCCGAGTAACCTCAATCGCGCTGTCGGAATTTAAGGACATGAGTGAGGCCAGCGAGCGGCAGGAGAGTGGTTTGTAGACGGAGAGCTGCCAGAGGTGAGCGGGGACCGGCAGAAGGAGCTAAGGTGGCGGCTGGTTCCGCTGTCCGGCCCCGGCGGCCGCTCAGCCACCCGAGCTACTTCCCTAAAAAAGAATTTCTGCTGCCTTCAGCCCCGATTATCATTGACGGCTCCAGGCAGCGCTGACGGCATGTGGGCTGCACAGAGCTTCCCGTGTTACAAGCGCTGCGGATGGAAGGCATGGAGAATTATGCCTACCTAGGAGATCGATCTCTTACATAGGCATAATTCTCCCATGCCTTTACTATTTATATTTAGTTATTACCATGTTATAATTTTAGTCAGGGTAGGCAGTGCCTACCTTGCCTACCCTGACGGCACGTGCCTGGGTGGTAGGGTCATATTTCGTTGTCAGGATGGAACCCGGGTGTCTGCCGCTGCAAGTGCCGCTGTAAGGCAGCAACTCGACAGCTGTGCCACCGTGTGCAGCACTTTTAGAATCTGCTTCCTTCCTGGTCGTTTGAGTTGCCAAACCAGCCTGTGATGCAACCAGTCAATATGCTCCCTACACCTGCAGAGGTTCAGTGTGTGTGTGTGTGTGATCTACAGTTAGTGTCAGTGTGATCTGCTATTAGTGTCAGTGTGTGATCTCTTAGTGTGTGTGTGTGTGAGATCTACTGTTAGTGTGTGTCATCTATTGTTAGTGTGTGTGTCGTCTACTGTTAGTGTGTGTGTGATCTACTATTAGTGTGTGTGTGTGTTCTACTGTTTGTGTGTTCTGTGTGTGTGATCTATTAGTGTGTGTGTGTGTGTGTGTGTGTGATCTACTGCCTGTGATGCAACCAGTTAATATGCTCCCTAAACCAACAGAGGTTCAAGAGAGCATTTGTTGACAAACCGAACCTTCACAGGAAGTCGAGGTATTGATGGGCTTTCTTTGAGATTGTATCAATGTGCTGGGTCCAGGAAAGATCTTCGGAGATATGCTCACCCAGGAATTAGCCGTTGTTGACTCCACCACCGTCTCATAGTTGAAGACAGGTTTGTGGGGTCCTCTGCCTTCTTCTAAAGTCAATGTTGCTTTTACTGGCGTCGAGAACAAGGATGTTGTTCTGGCACCATTTGGTCAGATGGTGCAGGTGGGGTCAGAGGGGTGGAGCCGCGTAGGTACCACACTCACTGCCCTGTGAGACTCGGCATGGACCTGGCACTGCCAACCAGTCGGGTCACCTGCCTCGTGTCCCCACTCACTATTCACCCCCTTCACCCAGGATTCACCCAAACAGTGGACGTTCCCATGGGTAGACTATGATACAGTGTGGAAACAGGCCCTTCAGCCCAACAAGCCCCAGCTAAACTAGTGCACCTGCCTGCATTTGGCACATATCCCTCCAAACCTGTCCTATCCATTGAGCCTATATAACTGTTTTTTAATGTTGGGATAGTCCCTGCCTCAACTACCTCCTCTGGCAGCTTGCTCCATACACCCACCACCCTTTGTGTGTGCAAGTTACCCCTCAGATTCCTATTAAATCTTTTCCCCTTCACCTTAAACCTATGTCCTCTGCTCCTTGATTCACCTATCAGATCCTCTAGTCCTGGCAACATCCTCGTAAATCTTTTCTGTACCCTTTCCAGCTTGACAACATCTTTCCTATAACATGGTGACCAGAACTGAACATAATACGTTCAGCTTTACAACAGCAATTGAGCAAAGCAAGTGGGGACAGAGGTATCGACTGAACCGTACAGCAGCATGCTGCTAGCTAGCTGTGCCACTGTCCTGGTAAAACCATAAACCTATGTCCTGTGGTCCTCCATTCACCTACTCTGGGCAAGAGATTGTGCGTCTGTCTCCTTGATCTGTTCCTCGTATGCTTTTCCACACCTCCATAAGATAATCTGTCAACCTCCTGTGCTCCAAGGAAGAGAATCCCAGGTGTGAAGGAGGGTGTCAACCCGCAGCATCACTCATTCATTGCTAGTGTGTGTGTGATCACTCATTCATTGCTAGTGTCCACAGATGCTGTCTGACCACTGAGTTACTCCAGGTGTGTGTGTGTGTGTGTGTGTGTGTGATCACTCATTCATTGCTAGTGTCCACAGTTGATGCCCGACCACTGAGTTACTCCAGCATAGTGTGTGTGTGATCACTCATTCATTGCTAGTGTCCACAGATGCTGCCCGACCACTGAGTTACTCCAGGTGTGTGTGTGATCACTCATTCATTGCTAGTGTCCACAGATGGTGCCTGACCACTGAGTTACTCCAGCATAGTGTGTGTGTGTGTCCCATTGCCCAGACCCACAGTGGGCATCCCCGCACACGTCACAGTGGGCGGTCCCCAGTACGTCACAGTGGGCGGTCCCCAGTACGTCACCGTGGGCGGTCCCCTTTACGTCACAGCTGTACAGCGTCACACGTGGGCGGTGACGTCTGTGGGCGTCCCCTGATGCCTCGCCCCGCATGACGTCACAGCCGGAAGGGGCGGCCGGTCCGGCGGCGGCGGCGGCCGGAAGTGCGGCGTTGCCATGCGCTGTCACTACGAGGCCCTCGGCCTGCCGCGCGATGCCAGCGCCGGGGACGTGAAGCGGGCGCACAGGCGGCTGGCGCTGCTGCACCACCCAGGTAACGGCGGCCCCACACCGGCCCCCAGGCTCACCCCGGCCCCCACACCCCGGCCCCGACCCCGGCCCCACACCGGCCCAGACCCCGGCCCCACACCGGCGGCTGGCGCTGCTGCACCACCCAGGTAACGGCCCGGCCCCACACCGGCCCAGACCCCGGCCCGACCCCGGCCCCACACCGGCCCAGACCCCGGCCCACACCGGCCCCAGCCCGGCGGCTGGCGCTGCTGCACCACCCAGGTAACGGCCCCACACCCGGCCCAGACCCCGGCCCCACACCGGGCCCAGCCCAGCCCCACACCGGGCCCAGCCCAGACCCAGCCCCCAGGCCCCGGCCCACACCGGCCCCAGCCCGGCGGCTGGCGCTGCTGCACCACCCAGGTAACGGCCCGGCCCGGCCCGGCCCCACCCGGCCCAGACCCCGGCCCCAGCCCGGCCCGGTAATACAGTGCAATGACCCGGGGCCGGCTGGCGCTGCTCCACCAGTGACCCAGGTAATGGTGCCCACACCGACCCGGCCCCGGCCCACTTCACCGCAGAGCCCCCTGCCACAGAGGGCAGTGGAGGCCAAATCACTGGATGGATTTAAGAGAGAGTCGGGTGGAGCTCTAGAGGCTAGTGGAGTCAGGGGATATGGGGAGAAGGCAGGCACGGGTTATTGATAGAAACATAGAAACATAGAAATTAGGTGCAGGAGTAGGCCATTCAGCCCTTCGAGCCTGCACCGCCATTCAATATGATCATGGCTGATCATCCAACTCAGTATCCTGTACCTGCCTTCTCTCCATACCCCCTGATCCCCTTAGCCACAAGGGCCACATCCAACTCACTCTTAAATATAGCCAATGAACTGGCCTCAACTACCCTCTGTGGCAGAGAGTTCCAGAGACTCACCACTCTCTGTGTGAAGAAAGTCTTTCTCATCTCGGTCTTAAAGGATTTCCCCCTTATCCTTAAGCTGTGACCCCTTGTCCTGGACTTCCCCAACATCGGGAACAATCTTCCTGCATCAGCGGACGATCGGGGATAGCGATAGCGGACGATCAGCCGTGATCACAATGAATGGCGGTGCTGGCTGGAAGGGCCGAATGGCCTCCTCATGCACCTGTTTTCTATGTTTCTACCTCACCCAGGCCACCCTAGCCCGGCTGACCCCGTCCCGCCCCACCGCGGCAGTACAGTGCAATAATTGGGGGCCGGCGCGGTGAGGAGAGCGCACTGCCGCCTGGCACTGATTCACCACCTTCGCACAACACCTCCGCTCAGTTCGCATTAACCAACCTGATCTCCTGGTGGCTCAACACTTCAACTCCCCCTCCCATTGCCTTTCTGTCCTGGGCCTCCTCCATGGCCAGAGTGAGTCCCACCGCAAATTGGAGGAGCAGAACCTCATATTTCGCTTGGGTAGTTTACACCCCATTGATTACCCCACGGCAGAAGGGGAGTAGTTGTACAGTTTGATAAGCACAGGGAAGAAGGATCTGTGCTGCATCTTGGTGGAACCAGTCTGTTGCTGAAGGTGCTCCTCAGGTTGACCAGTGTGTCATGACCAGAGCTGTATTGTCCAGGATGCTCTGAAGTTTGACGAGCATCTGCCCCTCCAAGACCACCCCCCATGAATCCAGCTCCACCCCACAGGACGGAGCCAGCCTTCCTGATGAGCATGTTAATTCTGTTGGCGTCCGCAGCCTTCGTCCAGCTACCCCAGCACACGACAGCGAGGAGGATGGCACTGGCTACCACCAATTGGAAGAACATCTGCTCCAATTGGCTGGCACATGCCTTGAGTGCTCTAGAGCTGACACCATTGGGACCAGTGGCATCGCCTAGGCAGAGTCTGCTCAGCTCTTTCCTCACCTTGAAGGTCAGGCACGATAAAGAAATGGAAGAGGAATTTGACCGGGGGAGAGTCTGTCGGGGAGCAGGGGGGAGGATTGGCAGAGGCCCACCATCAAATGTAAACACAGGTTTAGCTCGTTGGCCCAGTCCTGAATTTCCCAGTCTTTCCCTCCCCAGGCCACTGGTCATCATCTTAGACAAAAGGCAGCAGGTGCCGCAGTAGGCCATTCAGCCCTTTGAGCCAGCACCACCAGTCACTGTGATCATGGATGAACATCCACAATCAGTACCCCGTTCATGCCTTCTCCTCATATCCCTTGACTCCGCTATCTAACTCTCTTGAAAGTACCCAAAGAATTGGCCTCCACTGCCTTCTGAGGCAGAGAATTCCACAGATTCACAACACTCTGGGTGAAAAAGTTTTTCCTCATCTCAGTTCGAAATGTCCTACCCCTTATTGGCTCCTGGTTCTGGACTCCCCCAACATCGGGAACATGTTTCCTGCCTTTAGCGTGTCCAATCCCTTAATAATCTTATATGTTCCAATAAGAACCCCTCTCATCCTTCTAAATTCCAGTGTATACAAGCCCAGCCGCTCCATTCTTTCAACATATGATTTTAATGAAGGTCATTTTTATACATTTTGGTTTCACCATGTAGAAATTACAGCAGTGTTTATACATAGTCCCCCCATTTCAGGGCACCATAATGTTTGGGACATGTCATGTAAATTAAAGTAGTCGTGTTTAGTATTTTGTTGCATATCCTTTGCATGCAATGACTGCTTGAAGTCTGTGATTCATGGACATCACCAGTTGCTGGGTGTCTTCTCTGGTGATGCTCTGCCAGGCCTGTATTGCAGCCATCTTTAGCTTATGTTTGTTTTGGGGGCTAGTCCACATCAGTTTTCTCTTCAGCATATAAAAGGCATGCTCAATTTGGTTCAGATCGAGTGATTGACTTGGCCACTCATGAATTGATCAGTTTTTAGCTTTGAAAAACTCCTTTGTTGCTTTAGCAGTATGTTTGGGATCATTGCCTTGCTGTAGAATGAACCGCCGGCAATGGGTTTTGAGATATTTGTTTGAACTTGAGCAGATAGGATGTGTCTATACACTTCAGAATTCATTATGCTACTACCATCAGCAGTTGTATCATCAATGAAGATAAGTGAGCCAGTACCTTCAGCAGCCATACATGCCCAGGCCATAACACCCTCGCCACCGTGTTTTCACAGATGAGGTGGTATGCTTTGGATCTTGGGCAGTTCCTTCTCTCCTCCATACTTTGCTCTTGCCATCACTCTGATATAAGTTAATCTTCGTCTCATCTGTCCCCAAGACCTTCTTGGCAAACTGTAACCCGGGCCATCCAATTTTTGCAGCTAACCAGTGGTTTGCATCTTGCAGTTTAGCTTCTGTATTTCTGTTCATGAAGTCTTCTGCGGACAGTGGTCAATGACAAATCCACACCCGACTAGAATAGAATAGTTTCTTCATTGTCATTGTAACATGAAACATGTACAACAAAATTAAAAAAATGTCAGCCAGTCAGTGCACCATTCAAACATTTCTAAAAGCTAACGATACATACAAGGTAAAATATTAAAAAAGATAACCAACTAAAATAAATATGAAAATAGCACGCATAAACACCCAACCCTACATCCTTCTGTTGATTTCACAGTGCACCAACCACAGTCCCTTAGTCCCTGCGTTCCTTGGCGGCTACATTTAGTGCCTTTATAGCAGTGGGGTAAAAACTGTTTTTAAGTCTGTTTGTCCTTGTCCTTGTAGATCTGTACCGTCTGCCTGACGGCAACAGTTCAAACAGGGAGTGTCCGGGGTGGGAAATGTCCTTTATAATAATCTGGGATTTTTTGATGCAGCAGGAACTGTGTAAGTCTTCCAAGGTAGGGAGAGGGCAGCTGACAATCCTCTGGGCGTTGTCAATGGCCCTCTGGAGCGCTTTCCTCTGGGCCGCTGTGCAGCTGGTGTACCTCACGCATACACAGTATGTTAGGATGCTCTCAATGAAGCACCGATAAAAGGACAGCAGCAGTCTCGGAGTGATGTTATTCTTCCTGAGCACCCTCAGGAAGTGCAGTCTCTGCTGGACCTTTTTCAGCATCGCAGAAGTGTTCACGCTCCACGTCAGGTCCTCCTCAATATGGATTCCCAGGAAGCGGAAATCCGCCACCCTCTCCACACAGTCCCCTCTGATGATCAGCAGTACCATGTCCGTTTTGTTTTTCCTGAAGTCTATTATTATCTCTTTGGTCTTTAGGGTGTTGAGGAGCAGGTTATTTTCTCCACACCACACTGTCAGCTGTTCCGCCTCATCCCGATAGGCGTACTCGTCTCCCCCGTAGATGAGTCCCACCACCGTAGTGTCATCCGCAAATTTGACAATGGTGTTGCTGTGGTGGGTGGGGGTGCAGTCGTGTGTAGATGGTGTAGAGCAGGGGGCTCAGCACGCAGCCCTGTGGAGAGCCGGTACTGAGGCTGAGGGCCGTGGATGTGTGATGGCCCACTCTGACTCTCTGGCTGTGACCCGATAGGAAGCTATTTATCCACATGCAGGTGGAGTGTGGAAGTCCCAAGTCCCCCAGTTTGTCCACCAGTTTGTGGGGAAGGATAGTATTAAAAGCAGAGCTGTAGTCCACAAAGAGCATCTGCACGTAGCTCCCCCGCTGCTCCTGAAGAGTGTTTCTGATCTATTGGATAGGTGTTTGTTTTTTTTACTTTATTATAGAGAGAATTCTTCTGTCATCAGCTGTGGAGGTTTTCCTTGGCCTGCCAGTCCATTTGCGATTAGTAAGCTGACCAGTGCTCTCTTCTTAATGATGTTTCAAACAGTTGATTTTGATAAGCCTAAAGTTTGACTGATAAAACTGTTAGTTTTATTCTTGTTTCTCAGTCTCATAATGGCTTCTTTGACTTTCATTGGCACAACTTTGATAATCAAAATCATGTTGATAAACAGCAATAAAAGTTTCCAAATGTGATGGAAAGACTGGAAGAAAGACTAGGTGCTGAGAGCTCTCTTATACCTGCATTAACAAGGCATTTAAACTCACCTGAGCAATTACAAACACCTGTGAAGCCATGTGTCCCAAACATGGTGCCCTGAAATGGGGGGACTATGTATAAACACAGCTGTAATTTCTACATGGTGAAACCAAAATGTATAAAAATGGCCTTTAATAAAATCTGACAATGTGCACTTTAACCACATTAACCAGATTTTTTCTATTACAAATCTCAAACTGTGGAGTACAGAGGCAAATAAATAAATGATGAGTCTTTGTCCCAAACGTTATGGAGGGCACTGTACCACTGTTATAACCATATAACATATAACCATATAACAATTACACCACGGAAACAGGCCCTCTCGGCCCTTCCAGTCCGTGCCGACCATTTGTTTTCCCCTAGTCCCATCTACCTGCACTCAGACCATACCCCTCCATTCCCTTCACGTCCATATACCTATCCACTTTACTTTTAAATGTTAAAATCGATCCTGCCTCCACCACTTCTGCTGGAAGCTCATTCCACACAGCCACCACCCTCTGAGTAAAGAAGTTCCCCCTCACGTTACCCCCGAAACTTCTGTCCCTTAATTCTCATGTCATGCCCTCTTGTTTGAATCTTCCCTACCCTCAATGGGAAAAACTTATCCACGTCAACTCTGTCTATCCCTTTCATCATTTTAAAGACCTCAATCAAGTCCCCCCTTAACCTTCTGCGCTCCAAAGAATAAAGACCTAACTTGTTTAACCTTTCTCTGTAACATAGTTGCTGGAACCCAGGCAACATTCTAGTAAATCTCCTCTGTACTCTCTCTATTTTGTTGACATCCTTCCTATAATTAGGCAACCAAAATTGTACACCATACTCCAGAATTGGTCTTACCAATGCCTTGTACAATTTTAACATTACTTCCCTACTCCTATATTCAATGCTCTGATTTATAAAGGCCAGCACACCAAAGGCTTTCTTTACCACCCTATCTACATGCGATACCACCTTCAGGGAACTATGCACAGTTATTCCTATATCCCTCTGCTCCACAGCATTCCTCAATTCCCTACCATTTACCATGTACTTCCTATTTTGATTTGTCCTGCCAAGATGTAGCACTTCACACTTATCAGCATTAAACTCCATCTGCCATCTTTCAGCCCACTTTTCCAAATGGCCCAAATCTCTCTGCAGACTTTGAAAATCTACTTCATTATCCACAACACCACCTATCTTAGTATCATCTGCATACTTACTTATCCAATTTCCACCCATCATCCAGATCATTGATGTACATGACAAAACAACAGTGGACCCAACACAGATCCCTGAGGCACCCCACTGGTCACCGGCTTCCAACCTAACAAACAGCCATCCACCATTATTCTCTGACATCTCCCATTCAGCCACTGTTGAATCCATCTTGCTACTCCGCCATTAACACCCAAAGATTGAACCTTCTTAACCAACCTTCCATGGGGAACCTTGTCAAAGGCCTTACTGAAATCCATATAGACAACATCCACTGCTTTACCCTCATCAATTTCCCTAGTTACCGCTTCAAAAAATTCAAGAAGGTTTGTCAAACATGACCTACCAGGCACAAATCCATGTTGACTGTTCCTGATCAGACCCTGTTTATCAGATGCTTATATATATTATCTCTAAGTATCCTTTCCATTAATTTGCCCACCACTGACGTCAAAACTAATAGGTCTATAATTGCTAGGTTTATTCTTTGAACCCTTTTTAAACAATGGAACAACATGCGCAGTACGCCAATCCTCCGGCACTATTCCCGTTTCTAATGACATTTGAAATATTTCTGTCATAGCTCCTGCTATTTCTACACTAACTTCCCTCAATGTCCTAGGGAATATCCTGTCAGGACCTGGAGACTTATCCACTTTTATATTTTTCAAAAGTGTCAGTACTTCCTCCTCTTTGAATCTCATAGTTTCCATAGCTACTCTACTTTTTCCCCTTAACTCACAGAGTTCAATATCCTTCTCCTTGGTGAATACCGAAGAAAAGAAATTGTTCAATATCTCCCCCATCTCTTTTGGCTCTGCAGATAGCTGTACATTCTGGTTCTCTAATGGTCCAATTTTATCCCTCGTTATCCTTTTGCTATTAATATAGCTGTAGAAACCCTTTGGGTTTACTTTCACCTTTCTTGCCAAAGCAACCTCATATCTTCTTTTAGCCTTCCTAATATCTTTCTTAAGATTCTTTTTACATTCTTTATACTCCTCTAGCACCTCCACTATCTGTTGTTCCACTATCATCCCTGCAAGGGTCTCTTTCCAGTCAACGTTAGCCAGCTCCTCCCTCATGCCTCCATAGTCCCCTTTGCTCAACTGTAATACTGACATTTCTGATTTTCCCTTCTTCCTCTCAAATTGTAGATTAAAATGTATCATATTATGGTCACTGCCTCCTAATGGCTCCTTTACCTCGAGTTCCCTTATCAAATCCGGTTCATTACACAGAATTGCCTTCTCTCTGGTAGGCTCCAATACAAGCTGCCTTAAGAATCCATCTGAGAGGTACTCTACAAACTCCTTCTCTTGGAGTCCAGTACCAACCTGATTTTACCAGTCTACCTGCATGTTGAAATCACCTTTGTGACCTGCCAATTTTAACTCTTGATTCAACTTGCACCCTATATCCAGGATACTGTTTGGGGGCCTGTAGGTAACTCCCATTAGGGTCATTTTACCCTTACAATTCCTCAGTTCTATCCATACTGACTCTACATATACTGATTCTATTGCCACCCCTCGCAAGGGACTGAATTTAATTCCTTATCAACAGAGCTACCCCACCCCCTCTGCCCACCTGTCTGTCTTTTAAATAGGACGTATACCCCTGAATATTCAGTTCCCAGCCCTGGCCCGCTTGCAGCCATGTTTCTGTAATTCCCACAACATCATACTTGCCAATTTCTAACTGAGCCTCAAGCACCTCCACTTTATTTCTTATACTTTGCGCATTCATATTCAACACTTTAACTTTAGTATTCAACTCCCCTCTACTCTCTAAATCCCTTCTCGAACTTTCCTTCCCATTAATTCGGGAGTCTTTTGTAACTTTTCCTGTACTCACTTCCCCTTTAATTCCATCTTTATACTCCCAATTTGTCAACCCCTCCCCCCTGCTATTTAGTTTAGACCCACACGTGTAGCCCTAGTCAACAAACAAACCTGTCAGTCCCCCTCCAGTTAAGGTGTAACCCGTCCCTTTTGTACAGGTCACCCCTACCCCAGAAGAGATCCCAGTGGTCTATAAATCTAAATCCTTGCTCCCTGCTCCAGCCCCTCAGCCACATATTCAGATCCCTTATCTCCCTGTTCCTGCCCTCACCAGCACGAGGTAATGGAAGCAATCCAGAGATAAACACCCGAGAAGTCCTGCTTTTCAACCTTCTTCCTAACTCTCTAAACTCACGTTGCAGAACCTCCTTCGCCTACTCCCCAACGTCGTTTGTGCCTACGTGCACAATTACTTCCGGCTGCTCACCTTCCCTCTCGAGGATGTTCTGAAGCCGGTCTGTGACATCTTCACAGCAGACCATCCTCGTGTCTTGCCTGCCGCCACAGAATCTCCTTTCTGCACCTTGGACAATGTAGTCACCCACCACTATAGCTCTGCCCTACGTCGGTCTCACCGGTCGAGTCTCATCGCTAGCAATGGAACCACCGACATGTCCACCGCTCGGCCTGGCAGCGTCGTCTGCCCCAACAGCTCCCAAGAGGGTGTACCTGTTTTAATTAGGCACAGCCACCTGGGTCTGCTGCACAACACGTTTACTCCCCTTTCTCACAGTCACCCACCTTCGCTCTTCCTGTATACATGGCGTGACAACCTCACTGTAGGTCTTGTACACAAAACGTGTTTTCCCGGATGTCCCCGAGGTCATCCAGCTGCATCTCCAGTTCCCCAACCCCTTTAATCCAGAGCTGCACCTGGACAGGTGTTGTTTCCAGAAGCTCCAGCCGTGTCCCTGATTTCCCACATCCTGCAGGAAACACACTGCACCAACTTGCCTGCCATTTCTTCAGTGGACAAAAATCACAAATTTGGATCAAGTGTAGCCGCCTTGCCTCAGACTCTTGAGCCAAAGACTCACACTTTACTCACCAAGGCACTTCACCTCAACAAGGCTGCTCCGCTACACCTGTACTTCTTTATCTGTTACCTAATCAACTACTTTAGGGCTAATTTGTAAATCTTGTAGCCTATACTGCTCTTCATACCACTCCACACATCCCTCATGTTGTTCTGCTGAAGTTTCAGCTCCAGCTTCCTCCTGTAAGTGTCGTGGCCCTGTCTCAGTCTGGCCTTCAGGTCTTTCTGCAGCCGTTTCACCCTTTTCTGGTTGAGAATGACCTTTGTGTCACTGGTGACCCAGGGCTTGTTGTTGGGGAAACAATGCAAGTCTCCTCAGGGACCACGTTACCCACACAGAACTTTATGTAGCTGGTAACACAGTCCGTGAGTCCATCAATCTCCTCTCCGTGGGGTCTGCCGCGTGCACCCAGGCCTCCTGTGACCACCTCCTCACTGACATTGTGGTCACAGGCAGCCTCTGGACCATTGGCTTATACATGGGTTGTGGTCGGATCTTCCCAGCGGAATGATCCGCACTGGCCCGGTGATACCTGGCCCAACTGCGGCTGCTGCTGATACACCATACAGATAATACTCTTACCGCCCTGCTAATACCTGGTGTAATGAGTCAAACACAGATCAAAATACAACACATGTTTATTAAATCTACTTACAGCATCGATCTGCAGGACAATACATTTCCTAGCAGCTATTCATACTGGCTGGCGTAGGCAGGCTCTTGTTAATATAAAGCGCGTATTAAGGTGGAGTCACTACTAACAAGCACTACAATTGCTAGTAGGAAATAACCAATCTACATCTTTCCTTATAGAAACAAAGAAAGCACCGGTGGCTAAGCAATGTAGGTGGCAGAACGTTAATAACGCATTTGGGGAAGTTTGTATGATAACACAAAATCACCGTATCTAATGGGTGGCCTGCTAACCCATCCTTGTATAGTACGAATCCTCCTCACCTCCTTTCACCAGAGAAGATACCGGGGATGGAATGGAGGAAATGACTGGGGACCCGATGGGGCGAGGAGGTAATGAGATAGGCGAGCTAGTCGGCAAACCCCGTGGGGAGGCAGGGGTGGAAACGCTCTCGGATAGTGGAGCAGCCGGACCGGTAGTGGGAGGGAATACAAAACGCGAGGCATCTGGATGCAGAGTCGTAGAAAACGGTTCCTTCACTGGAAGGAGATGTTGACGGTTGCGTCTGTAAATGGCTTCATCCACTTCAACCAGATAAGAGCGCGGCTCTTATCAGGCTCTTATCGCGGTTCTTTGGCAGGGCCGTAAACGTGACCCAGATGGTCATAGCCTTTGTTGATCTGGAGACGAACCACTTGTCCACTGGCTTACTGGATTTGTCAAAAAAACGTCTCTGTGCATCGCGTTTGAATTGTAGTTGTTTCTGGACTGCAGGCGGGGAACGAACTTGTGGCTGCAAAAGCTAGCTGGGACACAGGCAGTAGAGCACGGGTTTGGCGAGACATCAGTCGTTGGGCTGGGGGACCCAGTATGGGAACCCTTGCGATGTTCCTTGTTGAGCAGGTCTAGGTAGACGTCTGATTTTGCATGGTATGACCGCTCCATTAGTCGTTTTGCGCTTCGCGCGTTCGGCGAGTCCATTGGACTGCGGGAATTCAGGGATGCTGGTAATATGTCGGAAGTCCCATAGCTTTGCAAAGTATTTGAAAGACTGGCTGGTGAACTGTCTGCCGTTGTCGGACAGAAGACGTGCAGGGGAGCCGTGCATGGAGAAGCGACGCTGCAACTGCTCGAGAACTGCTTCAGATGTAATGGTTTGGAGTAAATCGATGTCGAACCAACCCAAATAAGAGTCAACAAGAACCAGGTAGTGTTTCCATGCCATTCGAATATATCAGTGGCTAACGTGGACCACAGGAGAGGAGGGACCGGGTGCGGCAGTAAAGGCTGCTTCTGCTGATGTGGTGTCAGGCTTTTGCAGATGGCACAAACTTAGTTTTTTCGCGTATGTACTTGGTCATACCATACCAGGCCACGTCATACCAGGCCAGTAAAACATGCTTTGTGCCGTTGTAGGGTTGGCTCCACGCCGGGGCGGCCCCTGTGGACGGTGTTGAAGTACTTGTCCAGGAGGACAGCTGGGACGACTGCCTTGTGGCCCTTAACTATAATCCCGTCCTGTAACACCAGTTCGTCACGAACCAGGAAGTTTGGGCGGATTGTGAGCGGGGTGTTGTGTTGTGTATCCTGCCAGTCACGCCGGATGACTGCAGACAGCAATTGTAGAGTCTCGTCAGCAGCCGTGTGCTCTGCCAGGCTGCTCAAGCAATCAGTAGGAACATACGATACCTTCATTACTGAGAATTGGTCCTGTTCAGACAGTTGTTGTTCGTGGTTTTGCGTGGGGCTCTTGATAGCGTGTCAGCTATGGACATGTCCTTGCCTTTCTTATAGACCATGTTGAAATCATATCGCTGCAGCTGCATCATCATTCCTTGTAGGCGGGCTGGGACAGCGTGGATGAGTTTGTTCAAAATAGTGACCAACGGCTAGTGGTCAGTTTCTATAGTCACATACTTCCCAAAATTAAAGACGAAGGGAGGAGAGACAGATTTTACCATAAGCAATACAGAACTGTCGAACCGTAGCATAAAATAGTTGCAATTTTGACATCAAACAGCAGATCCTCTCTGCTGCCAGGCAGGAGAGGATTGGGAATGGCTGTTACAGGAGGAGGTGTCTGTAAGATTGACACTATACTGCGAACGCTGACCGGAGGGCACAGACTTAGTGTGAGAAGATGTTATCTCCGCAATCCAACAGGCGTGCTCTGCTTGCTTAAAGGTTAGGTCAGTGTTACGAAACAGTTCATTCCTTAATTTGCTATCAAGCATACCGCCAACAATCTTATCACGCATGAGTTCATCGCATAGATCACGAAATTGGCAGCGTGCAGCCATGTGTTTCAAGACGCTAATAAAACGTTCAATCGGTTCATCAATCTGTTCCACACATAAAGCATAAAACTTGGTTCATTCAATAATGTAGTTCGAGGGCAGGTCACACAACTGTCTGAACTTTGCAAGCAAGATGCAGGGTCATCAATCGCCTCTGCAGACACTAGGACCTGTCCATTAGCATCCAAAACGGCAGGCTCAAATGTGAAATTGTCGGCATGATTCATTGCCTCAGGGCCCGCTAAGTTGAGCAATACAGAAGCACGCATATCGGGGGGTCATTGCGATGAACGATGCGAACATAGTGAGTGTAGTCACGCTTGAAAAGACGTCAGCGTTCAGCAATGTCAGAGTCAAAGATCAGAGGACTAGGACGGCGAGTTTGCCATGATAGAGATAACTGGCACATAAACTAATTAAAAAAATAAAACCTGATAAACGTAAACAGAGTAGGTACGACTCACTCTCTTGACTTGACTCATTACATAATGAGTCGAGTCTAGAGAGTGAGTCGTACCTACTCTGTCACGCATGACAAACACACATCAAAATACAACACATGTTTATTAAATCTACTTACAGCATTGATCTGCAGGACATTACATTCAGGGCTCGAAATTAGCGGTTGCCCGGGTGCCGATGACCACCCAAAGTGTCGCCGGGCAACCTAAACAGCGACTCATTTTGCCCGGCTCGGCAAGCAAATATTGGTTTATACCGAAAGACACAAAAAACTGAAAACTCCGCGGGTCAGGCAGCATCTCTGGAGAATAGGAGCGTGACGTCTCGTGTCGACGGTGGTGGCTGTATTCCTCTAGTATCTTTGATTGCGGGGCAAAGATACCAGGGTGCGTGGTGTCGAAGGGTCGGAGCCAATGACGGGTCTCGGACAGCGGCGCCGCTGCCTGCAAACCCGTTAAAATTTCAAAATAACCACTCTCACACGTCGAGGCTGGGAGGAGGGAGTGAGGGGGAGGCCTCCTTCTGCCGTCTGAAGCAGCTGCACCAAAGATTGATCCTATAGCTATAGGATCTTTGAGCTGCACCGCTCGGCCCCGCATCTTGCTATCAGCTGGCGGAGGAGGGGAGGCGAGTTCCCAACCGCCTCCCCCTTTGGCGGCGGCACTTTGGCGTTGGACAGGACGGCCAAGGCAGCGTGGGCGATGTTGTCCGAGGAGCGCTGACCTTCCTTCTTCCCCACCTCCTCTGCCCCTCCCCCCCTCCTCTCTCTCTCTCTCATCCTGGGACCTCTCCTCTCCATCCTGCACTGATCCCCATTCTCTCCTCTATTCAGTCCTCACTGACATCCCCTGTGCTCCCCTCCCCATCTATCTCCTCCCCCCCAATCTATTACCCTCCATTCCCCACACCCCCCCGCCTCTTTACCGTTCCCCACACCTTCACCCTCCACCCCTCCCGCTCATGCACTCTGCCCTCATGCTACCACCTACCCCGTCACCTTGGCTTTCTCTCCCCCTCCTTCCCGCAGTTGCTGCCGGGTTGGGAATGAGCGATGGAGCGGTGCGGGGAGGGGGGGGGGGGGCAGTGTGGCACTGGGCTCTCCCTGTGCAGGGGGGGAGGGGGATGAGGGATGGGATGGGCGGGACAGGCGCCGGGCGGTGGCAGTGCTGACACTGTGATCTCCCTGTGCACAGACAAGAACCCGGACTGCCCGGAGGATGCGACCGAACAGTTTAAGCTGATCCAGGCGGCGTACGATGTGCTGAGTGACCCACAGGAGAGGGCATGGTGAGATCACCCCCTCACCACCCCCCCCTCACCCATCCCCCCCTCACCCACCTCCCCAGGATTACTGGTCGGCACTGACCCGGTGGGCTGAAGGGCAGGTTTCCGTGCTGTATCTCTAAACTAAGCATGGTGGGCTGAAGGGTGGGTGTGTGCGCTGGACAGGGAGCAGTGCTGAGCCAGTGAGGTTCGTACGGCGGGGGGGGGGGCTGAAGGGCCAGTCTGGGCAGGTGTAGTGAGGTGGGTACAGCAGGGGGAGGTGGGCTGAAGGGCCAGTCTGGGCATGTGCAGTGAGGTGGGTACAGCAGGGGGAGGTGGGCTGAAGGGCCAGTCTGGGCATGTGTGTGGCCGAGCCAGTGCTGAGCTGCGGCAGTGGGTACAGCAGGGGGGGTGGATGGGCTGAAGGGCAGTGCTGAAGTAGTGTGGTGTGGTGTGCAGGTACGACAACCACCGGGAAGCCATCTTGAGGGGTGGGCAGGATGGCGAGGCGGAGGATGACAGCCACAAGCTGCTGCAGTACTTTACCGGGGCCTGCTACAGCGGCTTCACCGACAGCCCACAGGTAGGCACCCAGCACGGTGGGGTAGGTACAGGGGGAGGTATGGACAGGCCACGGGGGGGTGGGGGGGCGCGAGGCGAGGCGCAGGGAGAGTGCGGGTACGGGCATGGCAGGGGCATGGAGCTTGCACAGTCCTGTGGGCGCAGCAGTGGGGCATGGACCACGGGTTGAGTGTCCCGGGAGGGGGAAGGCCCCAGGGAGGGGCAGTGCGTATGGGGAGGTGGGAGAGAGGGGCAGTGGGCATGGGGAGGTGGGAGGGGAGGGGGCAGTGGACATGGGGTGACGGGAGGGTCAGTGGGGTGATGGGAGGGGACAGGAGCGGGGCAGAGGGCATGGGGTGATGGGAGGGGAGGGGGGGCAGTGGGCATGGGGTGACGAAAGGGGATGGGGCAGTGGGCATGGGGTGACGGGGAGGGAGGGTCAGTGGGGTGATGGGAGGGGACAGGAGCGGGCAGTGGGCATGGGGTTGACGTGAGGGAGGGGGAGGGGCAGAGGGCATGGGGTGGCGGGAGGGGAGGGGAGGGGCAGTGGGCATGGGTTTGAAGGGAGGGGAATGGGCAGTGGGCCTGTGGGAGTTGGGAGGGGAGGGGAGAGGGCAGTGGGCATGGGGTGGCGGGAGGGGAGGGAGGGGGCAGTGGGCATGAGTTGACGGGTGGGGAATGGGCAGTGGGCCTGTGGAGTTGGGAGGGGAGGGGAGGGGCAGTGGGCATGGGTTGAAGGGAGGGGAGTGTGGAGTGTATGTCGGGGCTGACGGTGCTGTGCCCACAGGGGTTCTATGCGGTGTACCGGGCTGTGTTTGCCGGCATTGCGGAGCAGGAAGTGGAGGGGGCGCCCAGCGCTGAGGAGCTGACATTCCCCACCTTTGGCCACTCCGGCTCCGACTACCAGACGGTGAGGAATCCCACCCCATCTCTCCCCCCCCCCCCCAACTGTTGCACTGATCTCATGACCCCTCGCGGACCGTCCCGTGACCCGCACCGACGCGATTGATGACACCGCTCTGACCCCCCCGTGACCCCGCACCAACCCTCCGATGACTCCACACTGACCCTCAGACGCTCTCCGTCCCTCCCATGACTCCACACTGACCCCCCCCGTGACCCCGCACCGACCCTCCCATGACCCACACTGACCCCCCCGTGACCCCCACCACCCTCCCATGCCCCCGCACCGACCCTCCCATGACACCACACTGACCCCCCGTGACCCCGCACCGACCCTCCCGTGACCCCACACTGACCCCCCTGCGACCGCTCTCTGACCCTGCCGTGACTCCTCCCGCTTGACTCTGCCCCATGACCAGCACCCTCACTGATGCTGCATGCCCCCACGCAGGCCCCCATGACCCTTGCCCCTCAGTGACAATGTGCCTCGTCATGACCCCGTTTCCACCCCCCCCCCCCCCCCCCCCATTCAGACTGGCAGTGCCCCCGCCCGCGGCCCCACTCGGACTGGTGCCCTGGTAACCCCACTCGCACCAGCGGTGACCCTTGCCCCCACGGACTGCTGGTAATCCTTGCCCACACGATCCCTCGACCCCGCTCAGACCGGCGGTGATGCTTGCGCCGGCGGTGACCAGTTAGCTTGCCGGCAGGTGGTGCACAGCTTCTACGCCCACTGGCAGAGTTTCTGCACGCACCGCACGCTGTCATGGGCAGAGCGCTTCGACACCCGGCATGCCGACAACCGCTGGCACAAGCGGGCCATGGAGAAGGAGAACCGGCGGGCATGCGAGCGGGCACGCCGCCAGTACAGCCAGCTGGTGCGGCAGCTGGCAGCCTTTGTACGCCGCAGGGATCCCCGCGTGCAGGCCCACCGCCTACACCTGCAGCAAGTCAACGCCCAGAAACATCAGCGGGCACAGCAACTACAACGACAGCAGGCCCAGCGGCAGGCCAGGTGAGGCACACACCCCCCTCTATGGCCACTATCCCCCCCCTCTATGGCCCGTACCTTCCTCACACACCCTTCACACACACCCCTCACATACACCCCTCACACACACCCGTCACAAATCCCCACCCCTACACCTGCAGCAAGTCAACGCCCAGAAACATCAGCGGGCACAGCAACTACAGTGACAGCAGGCCCAGCGGCAGGTCAGGCGAGGCACACACCCCCCTCTATGGCCACTATCTCCCCCCCCCCCCCCCTATGGTCCGTTCCCCCCTCACACTCATCCCCTCACACACCCCCTCACACTCATCCCCTCACACTTGCCTGCCCCCGCACTCACTCCTCACACTCACCCCCTCAAACTCACCCCTCACACACCCCCTCACTCTCCCCCCTCACACACCCTCCTCAAACTCCCCCCTCGCACCCCCCTTCTCACACTCCCCCCCTCACATTCCCCCCCCCCCTCCCCCCCCTCACACTCCCCCCCTCACACACCCTTCTCAAACTCCCCCCCTCACACTCCCCCCCTCGCACCCCCCCTCTCACACACCCCCTCTCACATCCCCCCCCTCACATCCCCCCCTCACACTCCCCCCTCACACTCCCCCTCCCTTACACCCCCCCTCACACTCCCCCCTCACACCCCCCCCCCTCACACTCCCCCCCCCACTCACCCCCCCACTCTCCCCCCTCACACTCTCCCCCCCTCACACTCTCCCCCTCACACTCTCCCCCCTCACACTCTCCCCCCTCACAACTCTCCCCCTCACACTCTCCCCCTCACACTCTCCCCCGCTCACACACACACCCCTCACACACTCTCCCCCCTCACACTCTCCCCCCACTCCCCCCCACACTCCCCCCCTCACACCCCCCCCTCACACCCCCCCCTCACACCCCCCCTCACACTCCCCCCCCCCCCGACACCCCCCCTCACACTCCCCCCCCCCCCGACACACCCCCTCACACTCCCCCCCCCCCCTCACACCCCCCCCCCTCACACTCCCCCCCCCCCCCCTCACACCCCCCCCCCTCACACCCCCCCCCTCACACTCTCTCCCTCTCACACTCTCCCCCATCACGCTCCCCCCCTGACACCCCCCTCACACTCCCCCCCTGACACCCCTCACAACATCCCCACTGCCTACACCTGCAGCAAGTCAACAACAGCAGGCACAGCAACTACTGCGACAGCAGGCCCAGCGGCAGGCCAGGTGAAGCACAGCCTCCCCTCTATGGCCCGTTCCTTGATCTCCTGGTTATCTCCCCTTCCCATTCCCACACAGACCTTTCTGTCCTCAGTCTCCTCCATTGTCAGAGTGAGACTAAACGTAAATTGGAGGAACAGCATCTCATATTTTGCTTGGGCAGCTTACTGCCCAGTGGTATGAATATTGACTTTCCTGCATCCACTCTCTCCATCCCTCCCCCAGCCAAGTCGTACAAGCTTTAAAGTCGTCTTGTTAAGTCTCATGTAGCTTGTTTTCACCTAGCCCACAGCTAAGCCTGTTTCCTTTATCATTGTTACTTTTTTGCATATCTTTCATTCATATGTTCTCTCCACATCACCGTGTATATCTCTCGTTTCCCTGTCTCGACCCGAAACATCACCTATTCCTTTTCTCCAGAGATGCTATCTGACCCGCTGAGTTACTCCAGCTTTTTGTGTCTACCCCCATCCTTCCACCCCCCCCACTATAAAAGGCACCGTGACTGTCCAGCTGAGGGAGGAGTCTGCACTACACGTTCCCCCTGCCCTGACCCCACCCCCCTCGCCCTTTAGGATCATCCCCCACTCAACCCTCTCTGCTGCCCACCTCCCAGGTGTAGCAGAGGGGGCGAGGGTGGGGCATGGTGGGGACAGAGGGGTGTGGGAATGTGGTTGGTCCCGTATACCCATCCTGCCGGAGGATGTGACGAGGTGGGCCGGCCAGGGAGTGGGTGGAGCACCGAGGTGGGCCGGCGCCTACTCTCCAACCCGGTCCCTGGCCGCTGCCTCCTCAACCACTCGTATTGAAGGAATGGCCAAGAAAGCACACCAACGCCTCTACTTCCTCAGGAACCTTGTCCCTCACTGACTTCCACAGATGCACCATAGGCATAAAGCATTTGATCAGGATGCATCGCAGCTTGGTTTGGGAACAGCTCCATCCAAGACCGCTCAGACCACCACACAAACCAATCTCCCTTCCATTGACTTCACGCTGCCTCGGCAAGGCCAGCAGCATAATCAAGGACCAATCGCACCCTGGCCACTCCCTCTTCTCCTCTCTACCATCGGGCAAAAGGTATGGAAGTGTGAAAACACACATCTCCACATTCAGGGACTTCTTCCCAGCTGTTATCGGGCAACTGAATCAACCTACCATAACCAGAGAGCGGTCCTGAACTACCATCTACCTCATTGGTGACCCTCCGAGTTGATCGGACTTCACTGGGTTTACCTTGCACTAAACGATATTCCCTTATCATGTATCTATACACTGAATGCATCGATTGTAATCATGTATTGTCTTTCTGGTGACTGGATAGCACTTGATAAAAGCTTTTTACTGTATCTCAGTATATGTGACAATAAACTAAAGTGAACTGGCCCCTGGGGGCTTCCATCGTCCATAATCTCCCAGCATGGGAACAGGTCGTTCAGCCCAGTGCTCCATGCCCTCCGCTCTCCCCAACTACACGTCAGGCCCAGATCCCTCGAAACCTCTACTCTCCATATGCTCACTCCGCTCTCAACCCTTTTCCTCAGCCCAGTCTGTCCCTGCGGTGGGTGGGGGGGGGTGTGTGTGCCGGTGCAGAGCCCCCACTGACCAGGCCTGTGTCCGTCCGCAGGCTCGCTATGGAGTACCAGGAGCAGAGCTGGGTCAAGCTGTCCGATCTGGAGAGGGAGCTGCGGCAGATGGAGGCTCAGTACCAGCAGGAGTTTGGTGACGGCTCTGAGGAGAGAAGCAGCAGCGAGGAGGACGGCCTGGGGGAAGGTGAGGGGGGGGGGCAGCCGACTGAGGGGGAAGGTTGAAGGTTAGGGCTGCCGAGTGGAGAGGGGATGCAGGAGCAGGCCATTCTGCCCATCCAGGCCCACCCCACCAACCACGGAGAGTCCAGCCCAGGGAGTAGGGCAGGACCAGGTTCCACTGCCCATGTTGCCCCCAGACCCCACCTACCACCCTTCCCCTCCCCATGCCTGTCTGGGTCCTGCCCCTCTCCTCTCCCTCTCCCCCCCGCCCCCTCCTTTCCCTCCCCGTTCCCTCCTCTCCCCCATCCCTTCCTCTCTCCCTGCCCCCTACCTCTCTCTCCCACCGCCCTGTCCGCCCCCTCCACCTCCTCTCCCGCCCCCCGGCCCTTCCCTTCCTCCCCATTCCTCCCCAGTCCCCATCGAACTCCTGCTCTCCACACCTCGAACATCTAGCGGTGAAGTGCTGCCCCTTCTACCTTCCGAGGGAATTCACCTCCATTATCCTGACGCGGCCTACATCCTTTCCCAAGCAGACGTCTGTCTGGCACTGGAGGAACTGCACGCCGTGGTCATTAAACACCAGACGGCTTACCCCAAGGCATTTACCACCATAGCTGGGGACTCCAACAAAGCAAACCTCAAGAAATCGCTCCCAAACTTCCACCAACATGTCTCCTGCTGCACCAGAGGTCCAAGCACCCTCGACCACTGCTACACCACCATCAAGGATGCTTACCGCTCTATCCCTCGCCCTCACTTCGGTAAATCCGACCATACCGCGGTGCTGCTTCTTCCTGCTTACAGGCAGCAATTAAAGAGCGCACCCCCAGAGGTGAGAACAGTACAGTCGGGGGGGGGGGGGGGGGGGTAACAACTACAGGACTGTTTGGAGTCTGTAGATTGGGCAATGTTCAAGGACTCGGCTACGGACTTGAACGAATACGCCACAGTCGTTACAGACTTCTTAAAGAAATGTGTGAGGACTGCATCCCTACAAAAACCTTCCGAGTGTTTCCCAATCAGAAGACTTGGATGAACTATGAGATCCGCACTCTTCTGAAGTCTAGACACCGGACATTCATGTCTGAAGATACTGGGGACCTACAAGAAGACCAGATACGACCTTAGTAAGGCCATCAAAATGGCCAAAAGGGACATGCTCCAAACTGGAGGATGAGACAGATGTTCGGCAGCTGTGGCGGGGCCTGAATGCAATCACTTCCTACAAGGCAAAACCAGGAGGCAGCTCGAATGTCGGCGATACATCACTCCCTGACGAGCTCAATGCGTTTTACGCTCGCTTTGATAGGGAGAACACCGATGTGCCTTCCCGAGCCCCCATTCACTGCTGATGTCAGGAAATCCTTCAGAGGGGTGAACCCTCGAAAAGTGCCTGGACCTGATGGTATACCTGGTCGTGTTCTAAAAACCTGTGTGGACCAACTGGCTGGAGATTTTACGGACATTTTCAACCTGTCACTTCTGAGGTCTGAGGTTCCCACCTGCTTCAAAAGGGCATCAATAATACCGGTGCCCAAGAAGAGCAAGGTGACGTACCTCAATGACTATCGACCTGTGGCACTAACGCCTGTGGTGATGAAGTGCTTCGAGAGGTTGATCATGGCGCCAATCAACTCCTACCTCGACAAAAACCTGGACCCTCTGCAGTTGGCTTATCGCCACAACAGATCAACGGTGGATGCGATCTCGCTGGCTCTCCACTCCGCTCTGGACAACAAAACCTCATATTGTAGGCAGTTATTCATTGACTACAGCTTGGCATTTAATACTATCCCCTCCAAGCTGGTTACCAAACTCGCAGAACTGCGCATCCCTCTGCAATTGGATCCTCGACTTCCTCATTCACAGACCAGTCTGTTCGTATTGGTGGAAATGTGTCAGACTCGATAACAATCAGCACGGGAGCACCTCAAGGCTGCGTGCTCAGCCCCCTGCTATACTCACTCTATACTCATGACTGCGTAGCTGGTCATGGTGCAAACTAAATCATCAGGTTCGCTGACGACACCACTGTTGTGGGACGTATCACTGATGGGGATGAGTCAGAGTATAGAAGAGAGATCGAGCGATTGACCAAATGGTGCCAGCACAATAACCTGGCCCTCAACACCAGCAAAACCAAGGAACTGATTGTGGACTTTAGAAGGGGTAGGATGAGTTTATATGAACTATATGATGGTGGAGGGGGTCAAGATCTTCAAATTCCTGGGCGTGCATATCTCTGAAGATCTCTCCTGGTCCGAGAACACTGATGCAATTATAAAGAAAGCTCATCAGGGCCTCTACTTCCTGAGAAGATTATGGAGAGTCGGTTTGTCAAGGAGGACTCTCTCGAACCTCTACAGTTGCATAGTTGAGAGCATGCTGACCGGTTGCATCGTGGCTTGGTTCGGCAACTTGAGTGCCCTGGAGAGGAAAAGACTGCAAATAGTTGTAAATACTGTCCAGTCCACCATCGGTTCTGACCTCCCTACCATCGAGGGATTCTATCGCAGTTGCTGCCTCAAAAAGGCTGCCAGCATCATCAAGGATCCATATCATCCTGGCCACTCATTCAACTCCCCATTGCCTTCAGGTAGAAGGTAGAGGAGTCTGAAATCTGCAATGACCAGGTTCAGGAATATCTACTTTCCCACAGGCATCAGGCTATTAAACTCGACTCAAGCAAAACTCTGAACTATAATAGCCCATTGCACTTTATCTGTTTATTTATGTGTGTATGTATATTGGTATATGGTCACACTGATCTGTTCTGTATTTATTTATGCCTACTATATTCTGTTGTGTTGAAGCAAAGCAAGAATTTCATTGTCCTATAGAAACATAGAAATTAGGTGCAGGAGCAGGCCATTCGGCCCTTCGAGCCTGCACCGCCATTCAATATGATCATGGCTGATCATCCAACTCAATATCCTGTACCTGCCTTCTCTCCATACCCCCTGATCCCTTCAGCCACAAGGGCCACATCCAACTCCCTCTTAAATATGGCCAACGAACTGGCCTCAACTACCTTCTGTGGCAGAGAATTCCACAGATTCACCACTCTCTGTGTGAAAAATGATTTTCTCATCTCGGTCCTAAAAGACTTCCCCCTTATCAGAGAAAGGTTGAACAAGTTAGGTCTTTATTCTTTGGAGCGCAGAAGGTTAAGGGGGGACTTGATTGAGGTATTTAAAATGATGAAAGGGATAGACAGAGTTGACGTGGATAAGCTTTTCCCATTGAGGGTAGGGAAGATTCAAACAAGAGGGCATGACATGAGAATTAAGGGACAGAAGTTTAGGGGTAACGTGAGGGGGAACTTCTTTACTCAGAGGGTGGTGGCTGTGTGGAATGAGCTTCCGGCACAGGTGGTGGAGGCAGGATCGATTTTAACATTTAAAATTAAAGTGGATAGGTATATGGACGTGAAGGGAATGGAGGGGTATGGTCTGAGTGCAGGTAGATGGGACTAGGGGAAAAGAAATGGTCGGCACGGACTGGAAGGGCCGAGAGGGCTTGTCTCCGTGCTGTAATTGTTATATGGTTATATGGTTATCCTTAAACTGTGACCCCTTGTCCTGGACTTCCCCAACATCGGGAACAATCTTCCTGCATCTAGCCTGTCCAATCCCTTAAGAATTTTGTAAGTCTCTATGAGATCACCCCTCAATCTTCTAAATTCTAGCGAGTACAAGCCAAGTCTATCCAGTCTTTCTTCATATGGAAGTCGTGCCATCCCAGGAATCAGTCTGGTGAACATTCTCTGTACTCCCTCTATGGCAAGAATGTCTTTCCTCAGATTAGTAGACCAAAACTGTACGCAATACTCCAGGTGTGGCCTCACCAAGACCCTGTACAATTGCAGTAGAACCTCCCTGCTCTTGTACTCAAATCCTTTAAATGCCAACATACCATTCGCTTTCTTCACAGCCTGCTGCACCTGCATGTCTACTTTCAATGACTGGTGTACCATGACACCCAGGTCTCGCTGCATCTCCCCTTTTCCTAATCAGTTACCATTCAAATAATAGTCTACCCTCCTGTTTTTGCCACCAAAGTGGATAACCTCACATTTATCCACATTATACTGCATCTGCCATGCATTTGCCCACTCACCCAGTCTATCCAAGTCATCCTGCAGCCTCCTAGCATCCTCCTCACAGCTAACACTGCCCCCCAGCTTCGTGTCATCCGCAAACTTCGAGATGTTGCATTTAATTCCCTCGTCCAAATCATTAATGTATATTGTAAATAGCTGGGGTCCCAGCACTGAGCCTTGCGGCACCCCACTAGTCCACTGTCTGCCATCCTGAAAAGGACCCGTTCACACTCCTACTCTTTGCTTCCTGTCTGCCAGCCAGTTCTCTATCCACATCAATACTGAACCACCAATACCGTGTGCTTTAAGTATGTATACCAATCTCTTGTGTGGGACCTTGTCGAAAGCCTTCTGAAAGTCCAGATATAACACATCCACTGCTTCTCCCTTATCCACTCTACTAGTTACATCCTCAAAAAATTCAATAAGATTCGTCAGACATGATTTACCCTTCGTAAATCCATGCTGACTTTGTCCAATGATTTCACCACTTTCCAAATGCTCTGCTATCCCATCTTTAATAATTGACTCTAGCAGTTTCCCCACTACCGATGTTAGACTAACTGGTCTGTAATTCCCCGTTTTCTCTCTCCCTCCCTTTTTAAAAAGTGGGGTTACATTAGCTACCCTCCAATCCTCAGGAACTACTCCAGAATCTAAAGAGTTTTGAAAAATAATCACTAAGGCATCTGCTATTTCTGGGGCTACTTCCTTAAGTACCCTGGGATGCAGCCTATCTGGCCCTGGGGATTTATCGGCCTTTAATCCATTCAATTTACCCAACACCACTTTCCGGCTAACCTGGATTTCACTCATTTCCTCCATCTCATTTGACCCGCGATCCCTTGCTATTTCTGGCAAATTATTTATGTCTTCCTTAGTGAAGGCAGAACTAAAGTAGTTATTCAATTGATCTGCCATGTCCTTGTTCCCCATGATCAATTCACCTGTTTCTGACTGCAAGAGACCTACATTTGTTGTAACTAATCTTTTGCGCTTCACATATCGATAAAATCTTTTGCAGTCAGTTTTTATGTTTCCTGCCAGTTTTCTTTCATACTCCATTTTCCCTTTTCTAATTAAGCCCTTTGTCCTCCTCTGTTGGTCTCTGAATTTCTCCCAGTCCCCTGGTAGGCTGCTTTTTCTGGCTAATTTGTACGCTTCATCTTTTTCTTTGATATTATCCCTGATTTCCCTTGTTATCCACGGATGCGCCACCTTTCCTGATTTATTCTTTTGCCATACTGGGATGAACAATTGTTGTAGTTCATCCATGCAGTCTTTAAATGCCTTCCATTGCATATCCACCGTCGACCCTTCAAGAATCAATTGCCAGTTGATCTTGGCCAATTCACGTCTCATACCCTCAAAGTTACCTTTCTTTAAGTTCAGGACCCGTGTTTCTGAATTAACAATGTCACTCTCCATCCTAATGAAGAACTCAACCATATTATGGTCACTCTTGCCCATATCTGGGACACATGACAAGAAACTCTTGAATCTTTGCCCCCTGTTTCCTGCCCCCATCTCTCTGAGTCCTGACCACCCTCTCTTTTCCACGATGTGTGTTGCAGGTGGTGGGGGTGAGATGGTGCAGGACCACGATGCTGACGACCACTTCTTCTGCCCGGCCTGTGACAGAACCTTCCAGAGCGTGAAGACGTGAGTGCAGGGATGATCCTGGGGAAGGAGAGGATGGGAGCTGCCTCCAGCGGGGTGGGCCGTGAGGGAGGCTTATGGGCATGGCTGGGGGAACGGGGGGGGGAGGGGTACGGCAGGGGTAGGTGGTGGGCTGTGAGAGTGGCTCGTGGGGAACGGCTGGGGAGGGGTACAGCAGGGGGTGAGGGTGGGTCCTGGGGAACGGCTGGGGGAGGGGTACAGCAGGGGTAGGGGATGGCTGTGGGGGGAGATTGCGGGAGAACAGCATGGGACAGGTAGCGTTCTGATCCTCCTGCTCACTGTTGTGCCCTTCTCCCTCCCCACCATACCCACACGCCTTTGTCTGCCCAATGCCCCCCTTCCACGGGGCATTGCCAGGATGAGGAACCATGAGCGGTCACGGCGACACCGGGAGACGGTGGCGTTGCTGCGGCAACAGCTGGAGGCAGAGGAGCGGGAACTGCAGGAGGCTCAGAGTGGGCAGGAGTTGCCACCCAGCGCACCCAGGTATAACATATAACATATAACAATTACAGCACGGAAACAGGCCCTCTCGGCCCTTCCAGTCCGTGCCGACCATTTGTTTTCCCCTAGTCCCATCTACCTGCACTCAGACCATACCCCTCCATTCCCTTCCCGTCCATATACCTATCCACTTTACTTTTAAATGTTAAAATCGATCCTGCCTCCACCACTTCTGCTGGAAGCTCATTCCACACAGCCACCACCCTCTGAGTAAAGAAGTTCCCCCTCACGTTACCCCTAAACTTCTGTCCCTTAATTCGCATGTCATGCCCTCTTGTTTGAATCTTCCCTACCCTTAATGGGAAAAGCTTATCCACGTCAACTCTGTCTATCCCTTTCATCATTTTAAAGACCTCAATCAAGTCCCCCCTTAACCTTCTGCGCTCCAAAGAATAAAGACCTAACTTGTTCAACCTTTCTCTGTAACATAGTTGCTGGATCCCAGGCAACATTCTAGTAAATCTCCTCTGTACTCTCTCTATTTTGTTGACATCCTATAATTAGGCGACCAAAATTGTACACCATACTCCAGAATTGGTCTTACCAATGCCTTGTACAAATTTAACATTACTTCCCTGCTCCTATATTAAATGCTCTGATTTATATGTGGGCACCCAACACACCCAGGAATGGGGCACCCAACACACCCAGGGATGGGGCAACCAACACACCCAGCTATGGGGGCACCCAACACAGCAGGTATGAACTAGCACCCAACACACCCAGGTATGGACTAGCACAACACACCCAGGTAGGGGGCACCCAACACACCCAGCTATGGGGGCACCCAACACACCCAGGTAGGGGGCACCCTACGCACCCTGGTATGGGAGCACCCAACGCGCCCAGGTAGAGGGTATTGGGTCCAGTTGGGGGGTGGCTCTCCAGCTCTGACATTGTTTCCTTTTACCCGCAGACTCTCCAAGAAAGACAGGAGGAAAAAAAGGCACAAGGTGAGGGGAGCAACGCAGGATGTGTGTGTGTGTGTGTGTGTGTGTGTGTGTGTGTGTGTGTATGTGTGCCTGTGTGTGTGTCTCTCTGTGTGTGTGTGTGTCTGTGTATGTGTGTGTGTGTGTGTGTGTATATCTGTGTGAGTGTGAGAGTGTTTGTAAAGGTATGTTACAAAACTTACCTTCAGCAGCGCTGCAGTTCTGCCACTGGCCGTGTGCGCGCCTTTGAGAGGGGGGCGGGTTTAAAATGGGATTTTTCTTCACACTATTCAAATCAAATTTGAACAGGCTGTTTAGTTGCTGAAGAAAAATCGCTTCGACTGCCGTTTTATTAAGTCTATTAAATTTAGCACTGGAAAAATTAAAAGCAGGAGTAAAATTAAAATCATCTTCTAATGCCGTCAACGCCGACAACGGGACGGATCTCACGTAGGGGACAGGGCAAGGTACACTGTTTATTTTTTCATTTAATCTTGCTTCTACGGATGCCTTTAATCAAAATTTCACGTTGCGAAAAGGTAACTTAGGACCCATACGAACCAGCAGTATTTTTCCTGCCGATATGGGGTTTAAATTCACCGCAACCGCAACGTTCCAAACGATCACGTTCCACAAAATCCCACTCGCAAGATGATTTAAATGGCCATTAATTTACGGGGATTAAACACAAAATTCCTTCCATTTGACCAATAAATTCATGACAATGAGATTTAAAAATCATGTTATATTGTGAATTCTTGTGTGAATGTTATTTGGACACTTAGGCTTTTTAAAAATGTTAACCTTTTCTTAAGAAATGGATAGATGTTTAGATCTAGTAATTGAATTTTGTAATTAGCTACAATTAGGTAACTAACTAATTATATGCTTTAATTTCAGGTCATCCAAGTAAGATTGTTTCATATTTGTTTCAGAATGCTTCAATCTATAATAACTGAAAATGACATTCAGTTCTCTTAATCTTTAAGAAAGTTATGGGCTTTTGACTGTCCTTGATCACAGCTTTTGCGTTAAGTCAATGGAAAAGCAATAGGGAACAAGATGCTAATTTCCGAGTATGAAAATGGCCGTAACTTTTTTAATACTGAAGATATGAAAGTGAATTAGGTGTCAAATTAAACTTATTTTTATGCTTTATCTGATGGGATAAATTGCAGACGATTTTTAAAATCTCAAAATGTAACATTGCTGGTTTATTTATCTGTGTATGTGTGTGTGTCTGAGTGTGTGAGTATGTATGTGTGTGTGTGTGTGTCCGTGTGTATGAATCTGTATCTGTGTGAATCTGTGTGTGTGTCTGTCTGTGTGTTTGTGTGTGAGTTTGTGTATGTCTGTATGTGTGGGTGTCTGTGTCTATGTGAGTGAGTGTGTGTGTGTGTGTGTGTGTCTGTGTATGTGTGAGTCTGGTTGTGTGTGTATGTGTGAGTGTGGGTGTCTGTTTGTGTCTATGTGTGTGTCTATATGTATGAGTGGGTGTCTGTGTGTGTCTGGATATGTGTGTGTGTGTGTCTGTTTGTTTGTGTGTGTGTGTGCGTCCTGTCTGTATGTGTCTGTGTGTGTGTGGGAGTCTCTGTGTGTGGGTGTCCGTGTGTGTCTCTCTATGTGTGTCTGTAGTTGTGTGTCTCTGTATTTGTGCATTCGTGTACTTGTGTGTCTATCAGCGTGTGCTTACGTGTATGTGTGTGTCTATGTGTGTGCGTGTCGTGTGTGTGTGTGTCTGTGTGCCTGTGTCTGTGCGTGTGTCTGTGGGTGTTTGTGTGCCGTGCCTGTGTGTGCATGTCTGTGGGATTGGCAGGAGTGTCTGTGACTGTGTGTCTGTGCCTGTGTGTGCGTGTCTGTGTGCGGTGCGTGTGTGTTGATGCCACAGTTCAGCGGCCGTCTGTCCCTGTCTCTGCCGGGTGAGAATCACACACCGGAACGTATATCCCTCCCCCCCCACGTGCGGTGAAGCATGGCGACTGATCACGTCTGTGTCCTCTCTCTAGGTGTTCACCGACACTCCTGCCAGTCCCACTGACTCTGACACCACTGACAGTGACAGCCAGTCCGAGGCAGAGAGTGGCCAGGGGCAGGAGGGTAGTAGCGGGGAGGAGGGGGGCATTGTAGGGCAGGAGGAAGACAGCCGGGGGCAGGAGAGGGGCGGCAGAGAGCAGGATGGGAGCACGCAGGAGAGGGCAGAGTGTGCCAGTCAAGGGGAGAGGACAGAGCAGGGGAGCAGGTAGAGGGGGACGAGGCAGAGGGCATGGGGACGGGGCAGAGGGCATGGGGAAGCAGGGGGAGGGGGCAGAGGGCATGGGGAAGCAGGGGGAGGGAGCAGAGGGTATGGTGCAGGGGGAGGGGGCAGAGGGCATGGGGAAGCAGGGGGAGGGGGCAGAGGGCATGGGGAAGCAGGGGGAGGGAGCAGAGAGTATGGTGCAGGGGGAGGGGGCAGAGGGCATGGGGAAGCAGGGGGAGGGGGCTGAGGGGCATGGGGAAGCAGGGGGAGGGGGCAGAGGGTATGGTGGAGCAGGGGAGGGGGCAGAGGGCAAGGTGGAACAGGGGGAGCGGGCAGAGGGCATGGGGGAGAGGGTTGAGGAGGGACATCACACACGGAATACGGCAACACCGGACTCATTGAGCAGGTACGAGGGCGGGGGGGGGGGGGCGTGAGAATTTTTGGTTGGGGTGGTGGGGAAGGTGTAGTGATGTGGTGCATGCAAGTACAGCAGGCAGTGAAGAAAGCCAAAGGCATGTTGGCCTTCATTGCGAGAGAATTCGAGTTTAGAAGCAATGAGGTCCTACTGCAGTTGTACAGGGCCCTGGTGAGATCACACCTGGAGTATTGTGTGCAGTTTTGGTCCCCTAATTTGAGGAAGGGCATTCTTGCTATTGAGGGAGTGCAGCGTAGGTTCACGAGATTAATTCCTGGGATGGCGGGACTGTCATATGATGAAAGAATGGGTCGACTGTGCTTGTATTCACTGGATTTTAGAAGGATGAGAGGGGATTGTATAAACATATAAAATTCTTAAAGGATTGGACAGGTTAGATGCAGGAAAAATGTTTCCAATGTTGAGGGAGTCTAGAACCAGGGGTCACAGTTTAAGAATAAGGGGTAAGCCATTTAGGACTGAGATGAGGAAACACTTCTTCACCCAGAGGGTTGTGAATCTGTGGAATTCATGGAATCTGTGGAGTGAGATTCAGCTCCTAGGGCTAATAGGAATCAAGGGAAATTGGGAGAAAGCAGGAATGGTCTACTTATTTTAGATGATCAGCCATAATCATTTTGAATTGTGGTGCTGGCTCGAAGGGCCGAATCCTGCACCTATATTTCTTTGTTTCTATTGGTAGGGGAAAGGGTGATTTGGTTTGAGGCACTGGTGTGCGGGGGGGAGCACAGATGTAGGGGGCTGGGGGCTAGTTGGCACAGTGTGGGTGAGACGGGGGTGTGGGAGATCAGTGCCAGGTTCCTGGGATGGATCAGAGGTGAGCATGAGGGGGGGGGGGGGGGGGGGGTTTGTGGGACTTGGATGGAGTTGCTGATGGACTCTCTGCCTCTCCTCAGCCCGAAAACCAAAGGGAAAAAAGCAAAACAACAAAAGAAGCCCGTGAAGTGTCCGGGGGAATAAATCACAGGTAGGCAGAGGTGGGAGAAGGGGAGAGAGTGTAGATGGGAGGGGGAATGGAGGGAGGGGGGGGAGGGGGAGGGAAAGAGAGAGGGGAGGGGGAGGGGGAGGGTAAGTGGAGAGGGGATGGTAGAGTGGAGGGGGTGGGGGAGAGTGGAGGGGCGAGAGAGTGGAGGGGAGAGGGAATAGTGGAGGAGGAAAGGGGGGGAGAGAAGGAAGGGGAGGTGTAGAGGGAGTGGATTGTGTCCAGTAGTGGATTGTGTCCAGTAATTGTGTAATGGTGGTGTTGTGTTGGCAGGCCGGGCTGCAATGTGTGAGCTGTGAGCAGTTCTTCCCATCGCGGAACAAGCTGTTTGAGCACCTGCGGGTCACCGGACACGCCCGGGCCGAGCCTGCATCCACCCCTGCCCCACCGGCTGCCGGCAGCCGCACCGCCCGCCGCATCATCGCCAGGAGCCGCAACCGCTAGACATTGCCCGACCCTCCCCGGGAGAGAGAGAGACACACACACGCGTCGCGGGGAGAGTGGGAGGATAATCTGGACCGGTCTCCCCCCTCTCTCTCCCGAGGGAGTTGCGGGGTGCCGTGACTGGGAGAATGGATGGATCTCCTCTTCCTCCCCTCTCCCCTCCTCCACTCCCCCCTTCCCTCGAGGCGCGTGGGTTGTGGAACTCCAGAATGTGTTAATGAATGATAACTTATTAAAGGAATGAGACTGCCCCTTGTGTCACTCTCTCAGTGGGGCCCTGCCTGGGTACCAGGCTATGTCGGAAGGAACCGCAGATGCTGGTTAACAACCAAGGCAGACACAAAGTGAGCGGAACAGGCAGCGTCTCTGCAGGGAAGGAATAGGTGGCGATGGGCAGAAGGGACTTTCAGGGCAGTGCTGAGCCGGTGTGGAAACGCCACCTACCCGAAAGGCGGCGTCTATAGAGAGAAGGGTGAGACGGGAGCGTGGGGTTGATTTTCCCACACAAGCCATACGTGACTGGGCAATCTGAACCCAAGCACCAAGTTGAAAGCGGCCGAAGGTGTGCATTCCTCGGGACAGCCCCCACTCTCCCACGGCCACCCTCCGCGGGTTTGGGACAATGTTCATGCCTTCACAGTGATGTGATGGACACGGGGGTCTGGACCAATCGCTGACAAGTCCCACCCCCCGGCAACGCCAAGTCCGTTATTGGACTTTTCTGTTGAGCGGCAGTCGGTCCTTTGGCTTGTAGGCGCCGCTGCCTTTCGGGTAAGTGGCGTTTCGACTGAGCGGCCATTGGGTAAGTTTGCTTTTAGGCGTCCCGCCCTTTGGGTTAGTTTGCATTTAGGTGTCCCATCCTTTCAGTTAGTCGGGGTTTCATCTTTGGACTTTTTTGGTTTAATGCCGTTTCGGCCTCGTTTCTATTCGGTTCTTTGGCTTCAGCTTCTTTTCTTCAACCTCTTGTCTGTCGGCGCCATGTTCGGGTACCGGGCAGAACGGCCTGTTTCCTTGCTGTATCTCAACTAAACTAAAGTGTATCGACCCGTAACGTCACCCATTACTTCTCTCCAGCTGTCCCGCTGGTTTACACCAGTATTTGTGTCTATGTTTGGGCTCTCAGGCTCCTGGACCCACACGGAGACTGGTCTGGCAGGGTAGGGGCTGGCCCAGGCTGGGATGTCCGGGGCCCAGGCCGGGATGTCCGGGGCCCAGGCCGCGATGTCCGGTGCCCAGGCCGCGATGTCCGGTGCCCAGGCCGGGATGTCCGGTGCCCGGGCCGGGACGTCCGGGGCCCGGGCCGGGATGTCCGGGGCGCGGGCCGGGTGTCATTGTGCCTCGTCCGCGCTCAAACCACCACAGATGACTACAGCATGGGCTGTTTATTACATCCCACAGCGCAGAGGGGGGGTTACAGAGGGGGTCTGCCGCTACTTGGGCCCGGAGCTGCTCTCTGCGTGTCTGTGCAGCGCCAGCCTCATGACGCTGACGGCGAAGTCCACATCCTCCTGCGTGATGCAAAGCGGCGGCTTCAAGCGGAACGTCTGTGGGAGAGGAGCCGGTCAGTCAACGGGTAGACGGGGGAGGGGTGGACGGGGGACGGGTAGACAGCAGGCACATGCCGTCAGGGTAGGCAAGGTAGGCAGACTAAAATGATAAATATTAAATATAAATAGTAAAGGCACGTGAGAATTATGCCCAATTATTTCTTTGAGCTAAATATTGTTAAATACCGTCTTTCCTGGCAATGAAGACGCTATTTTTTACCCAAAAATAAAGCACGAAAATGTACCTGCATCTTGGAGGCCGAAGGTTAGGTTGTTAGCCAAGACTTGGCTGTCCCTCAGTACAGCAACATCAAGAACGATGGCCAAGTCTATCCCTCATTGCTGCCAGCTAGTGGGAAGCGGCTGAAATAGGACAGCGCCGCTGGGGGGGGGGGGGGGGGGGGGGGGGGGGGGGGGGGGGGGAGTTCCTTTCACAGCGTGTGGGGAGTCTGGCCACAGGTAAAGTTGCGGGAAGGGCAGGAGTGTTGAGAAGGATAGGGTCGGGGATCATGCCAGCATCCAGCTCAAGAGCGAGTCAGCGGGCGATGGATAACAGGACAGCGGGCAGTGGAGCTTACTCCATATGTCAGTGCGAGTAACCTCAATTGATCCCTTGTGCGTGCTGACACAGGAGTAAGCACCACCGCCCGCTGTCCTGTTATCCATCACCCGCTGAGCCACTCCGCACTGTGATCTTTGCCCTTGTGCTGGTTCCCACTCTGTTCAGACGGAGAGCACTGCCAGAGGTGAGTTCCGCTCTCCGGTCCCAGAGGCTGCTTAGCGCCAGGAGCGCCGCTAGTGAAAGGAACTCTCCCCCCAATTGGTCCCTTGAACTAGTATTGTCATTCAATAAGATCACGGCTGATTCAACTTGCCCCAGTGTGTTCCCGTTTTACCCACCATCTCTCCACCTGCCGTCACCCTCCACCCCCCACCCATTCAGTAATTCAGAATGAAGGAGATTTGGAAGCCATGGAGGCGGAGGGGTAGGGGTAGACGGGGAGGGGTTGACAACAGATGGGGGGGGGGGGGGGGGTGTTTCTGACAGATGCGCATCCGAAGGGACGGGGGTCGTGCCGGGGCGTGGAGCTGTCCGGATAGTTACGGGGTGGGGAGTCCGGGTGGTGGGTGTGTGTGTGGGTGGGGAGTGATAGTGTGGAAGCAGGCCCTTCGGCACAACTTGCCCAGGCCGGCCAACAATGTGCCAGCTACACTAGTCCCACCTGCCCGCGCTTGGTCCATATCCCTCCAAACCTGTGCTATCCATGCACATGTCTAACTGTTTCTTGAATGTTGGGATAGTCCCAGCCTCAACTACCTCCTCTGGCAGCATGTTCCATACACCCGCCACCCTTTGTGTGAAAAGGTTACCCCTCGGATTACTATTAAATGTTTTCCCCTTCTCCTTGAACCTACGTCCTCTGGTACTAGATTCCCCTACTCTGGGCAGGAGACTGTGTGCAAGGGGGCGCGAGAGTGCGGAGAGGGTCGAGGAGGGGAGAGAGATGGGTCCGGTCCAGGGGGAGGGGAGGGGGCGCCGCTCACCTGTCCGTAGAGGCCGCCTTTGCCCAGCAACAGTCCCATCTCCCGGCAGTCCTCCCAGATCTGGTTCATCTGGGCCTCCGGCAGCGGCTCCCGGCTCTCCTGCGGGACAGAGTGGTCAGCGTGAGGGTCAAAACGCAGCCACATGAACATCGACACAATGTGCAGGGAGGAACTGCGGATGCTGCTCTCCAAGGTAGACGCAAAGTGCTGGAGTAACTCAGCAGGTCAGGCAGCATCTCTGGAGAAAAGGAATAGGGTGACTGGAGGGGTGTGAGGGGGAGGGTCCCGGAGTGGGTTGGGGGGTCCGGATGAGGTGGGGGTCCGGAGTAGGGTGGGGGGGTCCAGAGTGGGGTGGGGGGGAGGGTCTGGAGTGGGGTGGGTGGGGGGAGGGTCTGGAGTAGGGTGGGGGGGTGGGGGTGAGGGGGAGGGTCCGGAGGTGGGGTGGGTGGGAGGGTCCGGAGTGGGGGGGGGTCCGGAGAGGTGTGGGGTGGTGGGGTCCAGATTGCGGGGCGGGTGGGGGGGGGGAGGGAGGGAGGGGGGGGGGAGGGGGAGGGTTTGGAGAGGCCGTGGGTCCGGGGTGGGGTGGCGGGGTCCGGAGAGGCGTGGGGGAGGAGTCCGGAGTGGGGGGGGGGGGGGGTCCAGTGGGGAGGCAGGGGTCCAGAGTGGGGTGGATGGGGGGGGAGGTCCGGTGTGGGGGAGGGGGTCCAGAGTGGGGTGGGGGGGGAGGTCCGGAGTGGGTGGGTGGGGGGTCCAGTCTGGGCTGCGCCCACCTTGCTGGCCACCATGTCCACACCGACCATCAGCCCCTTGCCACGCACGTCTCCCACCGCCTCGAAGTGGTCGCGCAGCTCCGCCAGCCGGAGCAGCAACTCCGCGCCCACCGCCTCCGCTCTCGCCTGCAGACCTTCCTCCTCCAGCACCTGCACCGCACACACACACGGAGTTACACACCGACACGTCTCCGGATCCGGGCCGGCACGGAGAATAGGCTTGGACACGGGGTCGGACCGGCGCTCAGACGCGGACAGTGGGACATGGGCTCACCTGGAGCACGGCGTTGCCGACGGCGCAGGCCAGCGGGCCGCCGCCGAACGTGTTGAATGTGATGCCGTCGCGCAGGGAGGCTGCGATCTCTGCAAAACCCCTCGGTGTGAGCGCTCCGGCAACATCCCCTCCACATCTTTCCCTACCCCTCCTTCCTATCGCTGCCCAACATCCTGCATCCCATCCCGTCCGCCAAGCAATGCAGACAAAAAAAGAAACAGAAAATAAAAAGAAAAAAACCTCCCTCCCTCCCCCCCACCCCATCTCCCTCCCCCATAGCCCTCCCTCCACTACCCCCTCCCTCCCCCCCCAACCCCATTCCCTCACCACAACTACCCCCTCCCTCCCCCCCCAACCCCCACCCTGCCTCCCCCCCCCCAACCCCATCTCCCTCCTCCCTACCCCCTCCCTCCCCCCCAACCCCCCCATCTCCCTCCCCTCCCCCCCTCCCTCCCCCCAGATAACCCATCCCTCCCCATCTCCCCTCACTACCCCTCCCTCCCCCCCAACCCCAAACAAAATATCTCCCTCCCCTACCCCCTCCCTCCCCCCCCAACCCATCTCCCTCCCCTACCCCCTCAAACCTCCCCCCCCGAACCTCATCTCCCTCCCCTATCCCCCCCGTCCCTCCTCCTCCACACCCATTTCCCCCCCCCCCCCCCGGCAACCCACTCCTGAGCTGACAGCAGCAGGCCAGCCCCCAACTGCGTTCTCCCACCCCCCCTCGCAGCCTACTGTCACCCCCTACCCCCCACCACTGCTTCACCAAATAATACCCTCTCACCCCACTCCCTCACTCACCACCCCTCTCCCCTCCCTCACCCCCACACGTCCGTGCTCACCGGGGGTGGTGACGACGGCGCCCATGGGGAATCCGTTGCCCATGCCCTTGGCCATGGTGACGATGTCGGGGGTCACCCCGTGAGTCTCAAAGCCCCAGAAGTGGCTGCCCAGCCGCCCAAAGCCCGTCTGTACCTGCGGTCCAAAGTTACCACAAGCAGGCCGTCAGTCCGCTGCTGGGCTGTAGCCTCCCCCTCACCCCCCACCCACCACCTCTCCCACCGAAAACCCCAGCTCCATCACCTCCCCTCGTCTTCACCTCCCACACTCCCCACACCCCCAGCTCCCTCACCCTCCCCACTCCCCTACCACCCTCTCCACTCCCACCCTCACCCCCTCCCACCTCCCCCCCCACCACCCCTCTCCCCCAGCTACCCTCACCTCCTACACCGCCCCTCCACCACTCCCCACCACCTCTCAAGCACTCCCCCTCACCCCCCCCACCTCCCCTCTCCCCCCAGCTCCATCACCATCCCCTCACCCCCCACCACCACCTCTCCACTCCCCCTCACCCCCCACCACGCCCCCACTCCCCCAGCTCCATCACCTCCCCTCTCCATCACCTCCCCACTCCCTACCCCCAGCTCCCTCAACCTCCCCCCCACCACGCCTCTCCCCCAGCTCCATCACCTCCCCTCTCCCCCAGCTCCCTGCCAGGTGAAATGCCCTTGCATATACTTGTCTGTTTCTTAAACGTTGGGATGGTCCCAGCCTCAACTACCTCTGGCAGTTTGGTCCATACACCCACCACCCTCTGTGTGAAAAAGTTAACCCTCTGATTCCTATTAAATCTTTTCCCTTTCACCTTGCACCTATGTCCTCTGGTCCTAGATTCCCCTACTCTGGGCAAGGGACCCTACTCTGTGCATCTACCCGATCTATTCCTCTCATAATTTTATACACCTCTGTAAGATGCAGGAAAAATGTTCCCAATGTTGGGCGAGTCCAGAACCAGGGGCCACAGTCTTAGAATAAAGGGGAGGCCATTTAAGATTGAGGTGAGAAAAAACTTTTTCACCCAGAGAGTTGTGAATATATGGAATTCCCTGCCACAGAGGGCAGTGGAGGCCTAGTCACTGGATGGATTTAAGAGAGTTAGAGCTCTAGGGGCTAGTGGAGTCAAGGGATATGGGGAGAAGGCAGGCATGGGTTGTTGATTGTGATCAGCCATGATCACAATGAATGGCGGTGCTGGCTCGAAGGGCCGAATGGCCTCCTCCTGCACCTATTTTCTATGTTTCTAAGATCTCCCTTCATCCTTCTAAGATCATCCCTTCATTCCAAGGAATAGACTCCCAGCCTACTCAACCTCTCCCTATAGCTCCCACCCTCTAGTCCTGGCAACATCCTTGTCTGTCCCCTTTCCAGTTTGCGTTTGACCTGATTTTATTGATGCACATTACTATCTGATCTGATTGGATAATATACTGTACAAAACAAAGCTTTTCGCTGTCCCTCGGTACACCCGACAATAATAAACCGTGAATTGGGCTGCTTTTGTCAGGCAGTGAGAGATATGGATGAGGTATTGTGCTCAGTTCTGGTCGACCCATGGCAGGAAGGATGTGGAGGCTTTGGAGAATGATGCCTGGATTAGAGGGGTTCTGCTCCGGGGGGAGATTGGATAGACTGGGATTGTTGACTCTGGAAGGTTGGAGTTTGCAGGGTGACCTGAGATCATGAGAAGCATCGACAGGGAAGACAGTCAGAACCTCTCTCCCAGGTTGAAAATGTCATAAAGTGCATAGTTTTAAAGTGAGAGGGGAAAGTTGAAAGGAAGTGTGCAGGGTATCACTTACACAGAGGGTGATGGGCTGCCAGGGGTGGTGGTGGTGGAGGCAGATACCATAGTGGTGTCTGCGAGGTTTTCAGACAGGCACATGGAAGTATAGGGAACGGGGCAATATGAACAATGTGCAGATAGTTTAACTTGGCATAATGTACAGCACGGACATTGTGGGACAAAGGGGCTATTCCTGTGCTGTCCTAACGTGACCAATGGTGAGTGTCCATCAGTGAGGGGCATCAGCCAGCCATCCTTGAGGGGGAGGAACGGGAGAGGGAGGAAGGGGTGGGGGGGGGGGGGGAGGGGAAGGGGGGAGAGTTGAGGGAGGGGCCAGGAAGAGGATGGGAGCTTTCTTGTCACGCTTCCCTTCTTTTCTTATCATTCCTTCCATGGAAGGAATTTCTTTCATTTTTTTGGTTGGGGGAGTCGTAGGCAGCTGTGCCTGTCCTACTAAGGACTGCCGCTGGAGACCCACCCCCCACTCACCTCGTCGGAGATGAAGAGGCCGCCTCGCTCCCGGATCAGCGCTGCCGCCGCCTGCAGGTACCCGCGGGGGTACTGGACCACTCCACCCACCCCCAAGCTGCCCGGGGTCGGGTGAGTGAGTAGGGAGGGGTGGGAGGGAGGATCAGGGGAGCAGGAGAGAGGGCCAGAAGAGAAGGGAGAGGTGAGATGGAATGGGCAGGGGGAGGAGAGAGAAGGGGAAGGGGGGGGGGGGCAGAGGGAAATGGAAGAGGAGAGGAGGGGGAGAGGGAACGGGTAAGAGAGCAGAGGTGTGTTCAGTCCGGGGGCCTGAAAACCCCCCACCCCAAAACTGTCCCTACACATTACCCCACTCCGGCCCCACACCCACCTCATCCTCAATGCCCGTCCCTCCCCCCACTTAGCCACGGTGCCCTTACCCCGCACTCCCTCACACCCCCTCACCTGCTCACACCTGGCGCCCCTTTCCTCCCCTCCCCTCCTCCCCCCCGCTTTCCTTCCCCTCACACCAACCTCCCTCCACATGTTCCCCCTTCCTTTCCCCCCTCCCCCGCTCCCTCCACCTCTCAAAGCCCCACCCCTCCACACACCGCACGGCACCACCTCGCCCTCGCCGCCTCTGGCATCCAGCTGCCACTCCTCACGCTCACGCATTAACCCATCATGACTCACCTGGATGGGCTCCCGGCGACTGGAACGCTGCCGAGCGCGTCGTGGCAACGGCAACAGCGCAGCAGCTCTCCTGCAGCTCACCCAGGTAACACGACTCAAAGCATTATCAGAACAATACACACCAATTCCACGCTGGCCCTGCCAACTGCCCCTGTGAAATGAAGTGGGTTTAGCCTATGATAGAGCGTTTGTTTGTACCTGGGGCCTGTATCCCCCGCTGGAAGATTTGAAAATGAAAGGAGAACCTCAGAAACATACCGAATAGTGAAGGCTGGATACAAGTGATGTGCGGATGATGTTTCCACTAGTGGACAGTCTAGGAACCAGAGGTCCACAGCCTCATATTAAAGGACGTTCTTTTAGGAAGGAGAATAGGAAGAATTTCTTTAGTGCATAGGTGGTGAATGTGTGGAATTCATTTGCCAGACGAGGCGGTGGAAGGAACCGTGGTCAGTGGACTATATTAATGCAGAGATTGATAGATTCTTGATTAGATATAGGAGTCGGGTTAGACTAGGGGTGGGGAGTAGCAACCTTCCTCACGTGGTCCGCCCTGGTTTCGACACTGCAATCACCCCCCGGCGTGGCACAATCAAATAAGATCAAATAGAACACGTTGTCCGACAATTTAGCTGTGCAAACGCCCATAACGCAATGAGAAGGGGTTAGATAAGATACAGCACGGAAAACAGCCCCTTCGGCCCACAAAACGGTGTGCCAACCAGCGATTCCCGCACACTCACGCTACCCGACATACACAAGGGACAATTTACAATTATACCAAGACAACTTGTTCTTTGGAGTGTGGGAGGAAACCGAAGATCTTGGAAGAAAACACCCACGCAGGCCCACGGGGAGAACGTGCCAAACTCTGTAACAGACAGCACCGAAGTGAAGATGGAATCCCGGGTCCTCCGGGCGCAAGCCAGTGAGCATAACTCTACCGCTGCGCCACCGTGTCCACCTCACATTGATGCCCCTTGTAATCTCACCGCTTCACCACACACACAGCAGGCAGACTGACCATTGACTTAAAACTGACCCACTTGTGGCATTGGCCACAATCACACACTCACCCCAAGCGCAACCGAACCATAAAACGCTCACCCCTCAACAGAAACACACTCATGCCCTTCACACACTCACTATACGTACATGGTCACCGCCCCGTCACCATAACAAAACAACTCGCTCCATAAAATATCACGATCTCACACTTTTTTGCACGCTCTCAAAAACTCATCCCAGCAAACAACTACAAAAATCTCCAAAACCTACAAAAATTCCACCCAACGCACCTCCTATCCTCACCAAATCCAATACTCACGCACGAGATCCAACCATCAAATCGCACCACCACATAGCTCACACACTTCTCCTCCACAATCACACAACCACACACTTCTCGTTCTCCTTACTCTTACTCTCTCACATCCTACTCACTCCTCACGATCTTTCACTCCCTTCTAAACTCAATTCCCTCGTGCACATACACTTCATGCTCCACCACGTACTCACCTGAAGTGGCAGTCACAGTCCCCGAGTGGTTCTGAAACCGGAGAAGTACAAAAAAAGAAATAAAATCTCGGCATTGGCGCCCACCCCACAGGCCCCCGGTAAAATCAGGCACATGGCCTGGGGGGGGGGGGGAGATCAGCTTATGGTCATGTCCCCTCTGACTCCCCCCTCACTCCCCCAACAACAACCACACCCACCCCACCTCACTCCCCCAAACCCCCCTCACTCCCCCACCCCCCTCCTCACCCCAACCCCCTCACTCTCTCCCCCGCCCCTAATCACAACGACCTCACCCAACCCCCTCACTCCCCCGCCCCCTCCCTCACCAACCAAACCACCCTCACTCCCAATCCCCTTACTCACCCAAACCCCCCACGACAAAGCCTCCCCATCATGCCCACCCTTGAGGTCAGTGTGTGTGGGACCCCGGCTCCCTGGTGGACTCTGCCGGGTGCTGTCAAACTGCTGACGGTGTTCGTGACCGTGTATCCGTGACTCGTGTGGCCGTGACCAGTTGGACGCCGTGAACCGCGAGCGCCGTGACCGTGCCAGAGACCGTGACCGTGCCCTGACGTGACCGTGAGCCGTGACCCTGTCCGTGACCGTGTGCCGTGACTGTTCCGAGACCGTTGTGCCCATGACCCCCGTGTGCGTGAGTGTTTTTTATCCGAGACCAACGTGTTGCCGTGAACCCGTGTTCCGAGACCCCGTGTGCCGTGACCGAGTTCCGTGATCCGTGTGCCGTGAGACCCGTGCTCCCAGGGGACCCGAGGGCTCCGTGACCGTGTGCGTGACGTTGTTCCTTGACCGTGTGCACGTGCCCGTGCTCCGTGACCGTGCGCCGTGACCGCGACCGTGACCGGCGCGTGACCGGTGCGGCTGACGTGTCCCGTGACCGTGCGCCGTGACCGCAGCTCCGTGACCGTGCGCCGTGACGTTGCGCCGTGAACGTGCGCGTGACGTGTCCGTGACCGTGCGCCGTGACCGTGCGCCGTGACCGTGCGCCCTGTTGACCGTTTGGCCCGTTGACCCGTGGAACCGTGCTCGTGACCGTGCGCCGTTGGACCGTGCGCCGTGACCGTGGCCTAGACGTGCGCCCTTGAGTGTGCGTGACCATGTTCGTGGACCGTGCGCCTTGACGGTTTGTGCCGTGACCGAGTGCTGTGAACCTTGTTCCGTGACCCATGTTCCGTTACCGTGTGCCATGACTGTGTTCCGTGATTGAGGGCGTGCTGCCAGTATGTCCCATGGTTGCCAGTGTGCCATGGTGGGTGTGTGCCGTATACTGTGGCCATGTGCCGTGGGAGAGGCCGCTGGTTACCGGGTGGTGAAACGCGGCGGAGGGGCGATGTCGAATTTCCGCTGGAGATGGAGGTCAGCCCATGCAGGCCTGGTGCGGCCATGGTAAAACCGCCCTAGGGTGTCAGCCAAGGGATAGTGCACCATGCACACCACCTCTCCATCCCCCTCTCCTCACTTCGCGCCCCTCCCCTCCCCCACCCTCATACCCCCACAGTAGCATCACCAGAGCCCTGAGCACCTACCTCCACACACCACTTCATCTCCCCTCCCCTCACCCTTTTTCCCCATCCACCGTTGCTCCCATCCTGCACCCGCTCTCCATTCCGCCCCCCCTTCACTCCCCATCTGCCTCCCACTCCCCATTTGCCTGCTCTCCTGCATCCCCTCCACATCAACCCCAGCTGGTCCATCTCATCATACCCCCACAGCAAGCGCACAGATCTCCCTCTGCCTCTCATAGAAAATAGCGTTGCAGGAGGAGGATATCATATTACCGCATACCATACAACTCTACCCACATACCAACCCCGTCCTCTCCACCCTCTGCCCCTCCTTTCCCCTCTCTGCGCCTCTCCCCCCCCACCCCCACTGTCGCCTTACCTGAGGGTGATGATAGTATGATTGCTTCCGGGTGTGGATGCGGGAGCCAGGCAAAAATAGCGCGAGTTTATCATTGGCTCCAAGCCGCTGTCACCAGGAAAACCACCTGGGAACTTGCGGTCATCGCTATCCCTCCCTTCCTGGTCTCCCCTCACCCAATATCATCCACCCCCCACCTAGAGCTCGCGGTCCCCGCCCCCTGCTCCTCTTAAAACCTAACCCCCGTCCCTCAGCCCCCTCCCTGTACTATTCCTCATTCACCCCATTGTTCCCTCTCCAATTCATCCTGCCTTCCTTTTCCGCACCCACCGTCAAGACCCCCTCCCCTGCTACTGCCCAGCCCCCCCTTACCCCCCCCCCCCGGGGCCTGACCTCCCGCGGGCTGGGCAGAGGTGGGCACACAGCCATCTGTGAGTACACGCCAATGCCAGGTGCAGGTCGCGATGATGGTGGTTTGTGCACAAGCCGCCCCCAATCACACTTCAGACCGACCCATACACCATCCCGGATTAGGGTGGTTTTTTTTTCCCTCCTTTTTCTCTAATATCTCTCATTCACTCTCTTTTCTCTCTATCTTAATTCTCTTCCCATTATTTAACATTAATCTCTTTTTCTCTCTCTCCTCACCCTTTTTACCTACTCTCCCCCCCCCCCATCCCTACCCATCTCCCCCCCATTCACAAC
>CM069133.1:6998375-7165460 GCA_035221665.1 Okamejei kenojei
CATAGAGAGATAGTATTTCCCTAGACGAGCCCTCTAATCTATCTGCCCATGAAGCACTGCTGTAATAACTTCTATGGCAAGCAATGCAAAACACCTCCCCCGTCTGGTCGCCTCCAATTCTATGACACCTGAAGGAAGGATAAATCCTGGATATTTTAGTTTCCAATCACAGCCCTCCTGCACAAACCATGTTTCACTGATTGCCACTACATCATTATTTCCAAGTGTCAATCCAGGCTCTAAGTTCATCCACTTGACGTACAATGCTCCTAGCATATAGAAATATACACATTTTAGAAAAGACCCACCATCCCTTATTCTCTGTCTATTATCTTGTTTCGCATCTTTCTCGCCTACATTTTGGATACGATGTGCTTCCCTTCTCTGCCTCTTGCCCTCAGACCTAGCCAATCGCGCTTGGGCCATTACACTTGTCTAGTGCTTTTTCGTCAGGTCTCCCAATTTGTAACACCAGATATTAATATGATGCCTGTCTGTCTGATCATAGTGCTATTATATTTCGATATATCTCTGCCTTTCTCTCCCTCAAAATCCCATCTCCCGTCTGCCGACGGGATAGCTTTTTCATTTTAAGAGGAGAAAAACAGAGTCCAGAATGGAAGAGCAAGTAGTATTGAATAGAGAAATGAGTTTGTCGGTGCTGAGATGGAGAGTAGACGCCTCAATAGGAGTCTTGTGTCGGGGTGCGCCTATGTGTGCCTCAGAAAACTTACTGGCCGTCGTTGCAGTTAGATGAGGGATTACTTGAAGACCCCGTCCAGCACGCATGCGCGACATTCTTCAAGCAGCGGTTTGTGGGATTCACAGAAAAAAACACAACAATTGAAATAAATATAGTAAGAAAAAATAAGCACTTAATTTACCAGTTGATCTGGTATAATAGAGGGTGGGGGAGCGGGAAGGCAAGTAATCCCTCATCGTAACTCCTCATAAATACAGATCAAACTTCGATCTGGTAATTTCTCATTTTAATCTCATGTTATTTTATTTCGGGAGTCATGATGTGAGTGACTACGTGAAGACTTCAAAGCTGCTATGATTCAGCAACCTGTGTAACCAGCTCATGCTTCAACTCACTGTATGAAGACTTTAGAGGGAGGAAGTATGTTTATCTCAATCAACAATAACCTGTTTGTGAACAAAAAGGATTTATTAATGAACAACAAGAAAACAGAGAGCTCCCCCGGGTTTAAATTAAATATTATCTGAGGACTCTAAAATTTGTTCTAAAATGTAGCAGGTTCCGCCAGCGGCTTATTATTAAAACCTTTGGCTAAAGTTCTTTCCTGAGGGGACATCCTGCTCTGGCAGTATATTGGTCCATAGGAACGTCCATTCGCCTAGCCGCCGACGTAGATTCAGCCCTGGTGGAGTGAGATTTTGTAAACATTAGTATTGACCCCGCGGACTTTAAGCACCTGCTTGAGCCGACCTTGAAATGGTTGCCTTGTCCACCCTTACCATGAGGCTTTCTTGTGGCTTATCCATAAAAGCTTTTACCTCTCCTAAAATTTGTATGTTGGTGTCTATGTAATTTGCGAGATGTGTCTTGGCACACTGCCGTGGTCAATGAAATATGGCCCGAACTACCATGACTGAGGCGTGGTACCTGGTCTAGTTTGTTTGACCAGTCCCTGAATATGGAATGTAAACAGTCTATCCTCCCAATGACCTCTTCCATGCTGTCCACTGTCAGAATGTGGAGGGACTGTACCCTTTGAGCTGACACTAGTTGCCATAGCATGACAGATTTCAGAGTAAGTTGTTCCAGCCTGAGTGACCTGGGTGGGGTTGCCATCCCCTAGGTAACGTCCCAGCACAATGCTGACATCCCAGATCTGAGTGTACCTTGGTCTGGTTGGGAAAATTAGTGTTAAAAATGCCCCTCATGATTTTGACCACTAGTGGATGGGACCCCATAGCCTGTTGTCCTGCTGCTGGAACCAAATAAGCTGACAACGCACTCCTGGCTGTATTGATGGCACTGTAGCTGAGTCCTTCCCGATGTAATCCAACCAGGAAATCCACAACACTGGTGGCTGTAGCTGTTGAGTAGGTAGTTCCTGTTTTGGAACAATATCGTTCCCATTTTCTTATGTTGGTCAGGTATTGTCTCCTGGTGGACTCCCGGTGGGATGATACTTGTCATTAGTGATGGATTCCCATGCATCCAAAAACAAGTGCAATCTTCCCCCTGCTCATATGCTGAGAGGAACCAGACCCACCTACCTCCATGGTTACTGGTGCTTCTTCTGCCTCTTCGCTGGATGATGAGGTCTCTGCTGGGCTGTAGAGGGCTGCTGTTTATGTTGATGTTGATGTTGATGTTGATGTTGTTGGGGGTGGCGCATTTTCCATGGGGTCCGCTCTGGGCCCTGGCCTAAAAAAGGCTTACGGGGGAATGGTTGCGGACCCCGAGCTTTCACCAGTCACATATGGTGGTCGACGACTGGTGGACGCCGTGGGTACTGCTGCCTGGGTTTGTTAAGTCTGCTCGGTCCCAAACCTGCCCTCACGAGACCAAAGGTCTTGGATTCTTCCTCTAGGTCTTTCACCTTTTTCAGAAGGTCCTTTCCAAAGGGCAGAATTGGAGGTTCTGAACCCGGTGTTTTGCAAAGTCCCGCAAATTTAGGGTTGAGGGCAGGCTTGATGATTTCCTTCCGTAAATTGTTTATCTCATATTGAGTGGTAGCAGAGCTAATGTGTCTTGCTGATTTGACCAAATTGTCACACGATATTGACTTTACACCACCCATGTGGTTGATATAAGCCACCACCGTGGTATTATCTAATTGCAACCGGACATGTGCATGATGCGTATTAGATGAATATGCTTTTAAACCATAAAACGCACCCAACATTTCTAAGTAGTTGATACCCCGTGTCTGTAGGCAAGATGATTCAGAATTAGTCCATCTGCCCGCTGTGCTGGATTGCATGTTAGTTGCTAGCTCCCAGCCCCAAAGCACTGGCATCACGTTTGAATGGTTAATACTGGGTTGGTGATTAATGGGACTGGAACTGAGCTAACGTTCTTGTCCACCATTGTAACTCTGGAATGGATTCAGAAGTATAAATTCATAATTCGGTCAAAGTGTGACCTGAGTTTTTGCTTTTGCGTGCACTTTTGCTCTTTGCAAATTTTTTGATAGTGCCAAAGGCCCAAATTGTACAGCTGGAAACCGCTGCTACCATTTTACCCAATAATTCTGGCTACCTGCCGTATTCGTTGACTGATGTTTATCATTAGTTCACTGCATAGATAGTGCCCAATTCTGATGCTTTCCCCTTCGGCAGAGTTACAAGCATGCGAACAGTATCATTCGTAAATCCAAGGTAGTCCATGGTAGTGGACGGTGTAAAATTGGATTTATGGATGTATGACAAACCCCAAAGTTTCAAAACAAACTTTGGTGGCTGCTCTTTGCCAAAAATAGCTGTCTCCAAGGTTTTCCCTACTACTTAAAAATGTCATCTAAGTACGCCATGACCTATATGCTTTTTGTTTCCTCAATAATGCCAAAGCGAGTTTTAAAGATTTTAGTTCAGTGAACAACCTTGGAGCGGAGGTTAGTCCATTTTGGTAAGGCTTTAAATTGCTGTTTCATCCAGATAAATTTTAAGTATTTACGATGTTCCTTGTGTATGGGTACTGAGTAGTAGGCATCTTTTAAATCAATGCTTGCTAGAAAGTAACCTCTAGAAATCAATAGTCTGGCTGTTTCAAAAGTTTCCATCTTGAAATGTATATACTTAACAGACTTGTTTAAAGTAGTTAAGTCAATGATGATGCGACATCCACCTCTTGCTCATTCTCCTGGAACATAAAGCAGACCACAGAGAAAATATACACGGCCACGGTAAAACTTACCTGTCGGCCTGACTTTTCAATTTGTAGCGGGAGCGCCTTGAACTCCTGTTTGTCGCGGGTGCACTGCATGAACGCTAATGTCGCACATGCGTGCTGGACGGGGTCTTCACGTAATCACTCACGTGACTCCGAAATAAAATTGATATTTTTAATATTAACTGCCCAGTAATAAAACAAAGTTTGGCAGTGCTTGAACCTCCATTTATTTTTGATTTACATCAATGTTTTTTATTTATTCTATGGCTCTTATAATCCCAGATAGAGTTGGTGACTATAGAATCAACCTTTTTAAAGAAATTTTTAGGAAGATATATCGGAATCAATTGGAAGAGATATAGTAATTGCGGGAGAAAAATCATTTTTATTGCATTAATTCTACCTAGCATTGAAATAGGTAATGTTTTCCAATATAAAATATTCTTATTTAATTTATTCAATAAAAGTGTAAAATTGGATTTAAATAAAGAATTTTTTTCGTTTGCTATCTTAAAAGGAAATTGTTGTAGTATATGTAAGTTATTTACCATTATTGGCATAAGTTCACTTTTATTGCAATTAATACTATATCCTGAAAATAATCCAAATTCAGTTATTAATTTTAGTAAAAGTGGGATACTAATTTCTGGCTTTGTAATATAAGTAATACATCATCCGCATATAAAGAGATTTTATTTTCAGTATCTCTGGTGTCATACCCATACAGTGGCTTGCAAAAGTATTCATACCCCTTGACATTTTTCACATTTTGTCACGTTACAACCACAAACGTAAATGTATTTTATTGGAATTTTATGTGATAGACCAACACAAAGTGGCACACAATTGTGAAGTGGAAGGAAAATGATACATGGTTTTCAAATTATTTTACAAACAAAAAACTGAAAAGTGTGGCATGCAAAAGTATTCAGCCCCCTTTACTCTGATACCCCTAAATAAAATCCAGTGCAACCAATTGCCTTTAGAAGTCACCTAATTAGTAAATAGAATCCACTTGTGTGTAATCTAATCTCAGTGTAAATACAGCTGTTCTGTGAAGGCCTCAGAGGTTTGTTAGAGAACATTAGTGAAAAAAAATGTTGTCCTTGGGCATCATGAAGCCCAAGGAACACACCAGACAGGTCATGGATAAAGTTGTGGAGCTGTTTAAAGCAGGGTTAGGTTATAAAAAAATATCCCAAAGCTTTTGAACATCTCACAGAGCACTGTTCAATCCATCATCCGAAAATGGAAAGAGTATGGCACAACTGCAAACCTACCAAGACTATGGCCATCCACCTAAACTGACAAGCCGGGCAAGGAGAGCATTGATCAGAGAAGCAGCCAAGAGGCCCAGATCCACAGCTCAGGTGGGAGAAATCTGTTCCACAGTAACAACTATTAGTCGTGCACTCCACAAATCGAGCCTTTATGGAAGAGTGGCAAGAAGAAAGCCATTGTTGAAACAAAGCCATAAGAAGTCTGTTTGCAGTTTGCCACAAGCCATGTGGGGGACCACAGCAAACATGTGGAGGAAGGTGCTCTGGTCTGATTGAGACCCCAAAATTGAAGTTTTTGGCCTAAATGCAAAACGCTATGTGTGGCGGAAAACTAACACTGCACATCACCCTGAACACACCATCCCCACTGGGAAACATGGTGGTGGCAACATCATGCTGTGGGGATGCTTTTCTTCAGCAGGGACAGGGAAGCTGGTCAGAGTTGATGGGAAGATGGATGGAGCCAAATACAGGGCAATCTTGGAAGAAAACCTGTTAGAGTCTGCAAAAGACGAGACTGGGGCGGAGGTCTACCTTCCAGCAGGACAACGATCCTAAACATACACCCAGAGCTACAATGGAATGGTTTAGATTCATATTCATATTCATTGGTTAGAATGGCCCAGTCAAAGTCCAGACCTAAATCCAATTGAGAATCTCTGGCAAGACTTGAAAATTGCTGTTCACAGACACTCTCCATCCAATCTGACTGAGCTTGAGCTATTTTTCTAAGAAGAATGGGCAAAAATTTCAGTCTCTAGATGTGCAAAGCTGGTAGAGACATACCCCAAAAGACTTGCAGCTGTAATTGCAGCGAAAGGTGGTTCTACAAAGTATTGACTCAGGGGGGCTGAATACTTTTGCACGCCACACTTTTCAGTTTTTTATTTGTAATAAAATTTGGAAACCATGTATCATTTTCCTTCCACTTCACAATTATGCACCACTTTGTGTTGGTCTATCACATAAAATCCCAATAAAATACATTTACGTTTGTGATTGTAACGTGACAATATGTGGAAAAGTTCAAGGGGTATGAATACTTTTGCAAGCCATTGTATATCTCAGGATGTAATCTCACACGTTGAGCTAATGGTTCTATTGCAAGTGCAAACAGTAGCGGGGATAAAGGACAACCTTGTCTGCAGCCTCAAAATAGATTAAATTTAGTTGATAGCATTTGATTTGTTAGTATTCTGGTTGTTGGATTAGTGTATAATAATGTAACCCAAGTAATAAACTTCTCTCCCAACTTAAAAATTTTCCATAACCGAAAACAAGTAGGACCATTCCACCTGGTCAAAGGCATTCTCCGCATCTAACGATATAATTATAGGTCTTTATTAATACCTCTTTTCGAATATATAATATTGAATAATCGTCTCAAATTATATGAGGAATATCGTTTTGGTATAAATCCTGTTTGATCCGGGTGAATTAATTTATTAATAACTGTTCTTAGTCTTTGTGCTAATATTTTGGTTAGTATCTTTTGATCAGTATTTAAAAGAGCTATAGCTCTATATGATCCTGGGTCATCCAGGTCTTTGTTTATTTTAGGTATAAGTGTTATAATAGATTCATTTAACATTTCTGGTAGTTTCTGGTGGGTATAAATGTTTTCATAGAGTATCTTCAAATGTGGTGCAATCAGATCATAAAATATTTTATAAAATTCCGAACCAATACCATCTGGTCCCGGTGTTTTACCATTTTTTAATCTGATAGATTCTTCAATTTCTTTTACTGATATTTCAGCATTTAGTGATTCTCTATTTTGTGAATCCAACCCATTCAGATTACATTTTTTTTAAATGCTTCTATTCCTATCCTGTTTTCTGTCATTTTAGCTGAATATAAATTTTTATAATATTGCAAAAATCTCTCATTAATATCGTTGGGTTGTACTAATGGTTCGCCATCGTATGATTTAATCCTATGGATTATTTTTTCTCCCTCCATCTTCCGTAATTGACAAGCCAATAATTTTTGAGGTTTATCTCCAAAATTCAAATTGTAATTTGTTTAGTGTATTGATAGAGTTTTACAACTTGATCTGAGTATATTTTATTTAATTTATATTTCAGTGCAGCGATTTTGTTATGTTTTGTTATGGATGGATTAGCAGCATTCTCTGTGTCTAATTGTTTAATCTCCTTTTCCAATTCCTGTTGTTCCCTCCGATTCTCTTTATTATAAAATGCTTGAGAAGAAATCATAATTCCACGGGCATATGCTTTAAAAGTTTCCCATAATAGGGAAGAAGATATTTCCGGTTTATCATTTAGTTCAAAGAAAATCTTGATCTGTTCATATATTCCTGAGTTACTTTGTCTTTTTAAAATGTGTGGGTTAAATCTCCATTGTCCCTGTTTTTCTGTTTTACCATTTATTTTAATCATAAATGTTAAAGGTGCGTGATCTGAGATTGTAATATTATGGTATTTTGAATTATAAGCGAGTGAGATAAGTTTAGCGTCAACCAAAAAATAATCTATTCTTGAATAGGTTTTATGTACAGGTGAATAAAATGAATATTCTTGTCCAGTTGGATTTTCTACTCTCCAAACATCTTTAATATTACTAGTATCCATATATGCATTTAATAAGTCACTGGAATGGGATTTGGTTTTCCTTTATCTAAGTAAGAATCTAATGTACAATTTAAATCTCCTCCAATTATTAAGTTATGTTGTGCTATTTCCGGGATGTTGTAAAATATTTTCTTAAAAATAGTGGACTATCAAAGTTTGGTCCATATACATTGACAAAAATCATTTTTTATGCATTTAATTCTCCTATTACAATAATGTATCTACCGTCATTATCAGTTATAGTTGATGTATGTTTGAATAAAGTGCCTTTACGAAATAATATTGCTACGCCTCTTGATTTGTGTGCAAAAGAAGAATGATACGTTTTATCTATCCATTTAGCTTTTAGCCTATGCTCGGCATCTTTTTTTAAATGTGTTTCTTGAATAAAAATCACATCAGCTTTAATTGCTTTTAAATGTGCTAGTACTTTACCTCTCTGAATTGGTTCATTAATACCTTTAACATTCCAGCGCAAAACGTTATTACCATATAACCATATAACCATATAACAATTACAGCACGGAGACAGGCCCTCTCGGCCCTTCCAGTCCGTGCCGACCATTTGTTTTCCCCTAGTCCATCTACCTGCACTCAGACCATACCCCTCCATTCCCTTCACGTCCATATACCTATCCACTTTACTTTTTAAATGTTAAAATCGATCCTGCCTCCACCACCTCTGCTGGAAGCTCATTCCACACAGCCACCACCTCTGAGTAAAGAAGTTCCCCCTCACGTTACCCCTAAACGTCTGTCCCCTTAATTCTCATGTCATGCCCTCTTGTTTGAATCTTCCCTACCCTCAACGGGAAAAGCTTATCCACGTCAACTCTGTCTATCCCTTTCATCATTTTAAAATTATGAGTTATTGAAATGAGTTAAAATGAGTTATTCCTTCATTCCCCATATTCATTTTTCAAATCTTGCATCTTTTGTCTATGGGGGTCTATAATAGAGCCAATGGTTCAGTTCGACAGACCCGACCTTACACCCAAACTCCGAATAGACGAATTTTAAGACCCTTGAATGTCTTTCACGTGTATATCTCCTTTGATCCAATTTGTAACACCATTCAAACTGAAAATAATAATGATAGATTATAATAGAGAAGAAAAGAGGATAGGTTAAGAAATTAGTATTGTGCACAAAGAAGGAAAAAACTACATCTAGTATTAGTGTAGTTAGTGCTAGCCATACTAGCATGGCTAACCATCTACCGACTTCCGTAGTTGATGTTACGAACTTAACCAGCTCCTTGGTTTCTTGGAATTTTTATTCCATAGTAGTATTTTACTGGGGATATTACATTTTAAAATATTCGGGTTCCAATAGTCGGAAATGTGAGGATACATATATTTAAAACTTGTTTGAAAATATTATTTAAAAAAACGAAAAGAAAGGAAAAAATAAAATAAAAATAAAACATTACTAATAAGGAAAAAAAAAGGTTTCCAAAAGGGCAAATTAAATCAAACTCTATATTTGACTCTAATCATTCCATTATAAGTAAGTATTAGTCATTAGTGATAATTATTAACTCTGATTAGTAAAGATATCACGCTATAATTTTAGTATTTATTAGTTATTTGTATTAGTAGTGCAGTTATACTAATTATTAGTATCCATGGGAGAGTTTCCGATCCACATCTTTCTCCAGCTTCCTTAGTCCACTTTAATTCCATCCAGTCCTGCAAAATCAGTTTATCCAATGGTGAGGCTCAGTTTTAAAAGTATTATTCAAGCATCCTCTCGAACCTTAATCTTCTGGGCAAAGTCCAATGCTTCCACAGGGTTGGTGAAAAAGTGTTCCTTCTCATTGTAAGTGACTCTTAGGGTAGCTGGATACCTCAGACCATATATCAAATTCTCCACTTCCCTCAAGATACTTATGGTCTCATTAAACGCTTTTCATTTCCTGGAGACCTCTGCTGGATAGTCTCAAAAAATACTGATCCTGTGTCCTTCAAATGCAAGATTTCTGGTTCTTGCAATTTTTTGCATTATCTCCTCCAAGAACCAGGCATCACTTCCTGGTTCAGGAGCTGCAAGGCGTACGAACGGCACCAACTGGACAGGATTGTGAAGACCGCCAGCAGGATTATTGGTGCTCCACTCCCTTTCCTGCTGGACATATACAGGAAGAGATGTATCAGCAGAGCCATCTCCATCATCAAAGACCCCTACCACCCATCGCATCACATATTCTCCATCCTGCCATCTGGGAAGAAGTACAGGAGCATCAGCTGCAAAACCAGCAGGATGCTCCTCAGCTTCTTCCCGCAGGCTATAAGACTGATAAATGGACTTTGCCCCCTGCCAAAGTATCGCGCACCAACCACCAACCTGGACACACTGAAGCAGAGCCATTGTCATGCCGCTGCCGATTGGAACTCATGATATATGTAATTTTATTTTGATTTCTATTTATTTTTTACCGCACACTGAATGGACACTGGTTGAGCAACGTTTTTTCGTTTCCTCGGGGTATGTAATACTCAGGAAAAATGATAATAAAGATATACAATACAAGACATGGTCGTACTGTATTTTTGCTATCATTTGTCTTGGGGGAGCGTTTGTCTTGTCTGGCGTCTCATCACTCTGTGTGCTCGGGCAAGTAAAGGCTTTTGTTCCAGAGATAAAAAATTTTGCAGTAAATTTGCAGTGAATTCTCGAGGATCCTGATCCCTCTCTTTCCCTTCTGGAATACCCGCAATTCTTAGGTTCTGTCTTCTCTGGCGATCTTCCAATTCAGTACATTTCTCGGTTATTTTGCCCAGTAATTCAGTTAGACATTGGTTTTCTGTGATAAGCTTTGCTGTAGTCTGAGCACTTGTTTCGGCTAGTTCTTCAAGGCCTTTTATGGCAGCCGTCTGTTGGTTCAGTGCCTGCTCCACAGGATTCAGCCTTTCTTCAAAATCAGTTTTCACATTTCTGATTTTAACATTCGCCTCATTTGTCAGACCAGTCAATATTTCTGCAATTTCTTTCTTCAGTTCATCCGATGTATTCTTAGTCGTGGTATTAATTCCTTCATTTCCTCCTTGATTTTTTTTATTTCTTCCCCAAAATTCATCTTCTTCAATTCTTCATTCGTTTTTGCCAGTTCATTCTTTAGTTCCAGCTTTATTTCTTCCTTTAAACTAGCAATTTCACTTGCAATAAAAGTTTTAAGTTCTTCACCTTCCGATTTTTTCATTGTTTTTTTCGACACATCTTCTTAGGGTAGCGTCCTACCTGAGCCCGAGGCTTCAGTCGGGCCTTCCACCGTTTTCTGCCTGGTAACCCGACTTTTCGGTTTATCCGCGGGTGGGCTGCGCTATGTAGACATAGTAAGTCGCGCGCCTGATGACGTCACTCACAGCAATTGGTGCAGAGGCAGCAGGCAGCAGGTAGGTCGCTTTCTCCCCGATTTTTCTACGTTTTTTTCGAGGAGCTGGCTGGCGTTGCTCTCTAGCCCTCCATAGCGCCACCGGAAGTCCCAAAATTAGATTGTTTCCAACCCGTTACTCTACCCTCCCTTGTAAAACTGATCACCACCATGAAACCTACTACCTGCCCCCTCGACACTGTCCCCTCAGCCCTCCTAAAGGATGTAATTACAATAGCCGATCCCAGCATCCTCGCCATCTTCAACAGTTCTCTGGCCACTGGCACTCTCCCTACCTGCTTCAAGCATGCGGTGGTCCAGCCACTCCTAAAAAAACCTAACCTTGACCCCACCTTGCCAAGCAACTACAGACCCATTTATAAACTGCCTTTCCTCTCAAAGGCCCTTGAAAAGGTAATTTTAAGTCAATATGCCTTCACCAAAATACTATCTTGGAAACTTTCCAATCAGGTTTCAGGGCTCACCACAGCACAGAGTCTGCCTTGTTGAAGGTACATAATGACCTACTGCTCACCGTTGACTCCGGCGACTGTGCAATCCTGCTCCTTCTCGACCTCAGCGCAGCATTTGATACTGTCGACCACACCATCCTATTTGACCGTCTCCGGTACGGGGTTGATATTGATGGCACTGCCCTGAGCTGGTTCATCTCCTACCTCAAAGGTAGGAGTTTCTCTACCAACATAGGCAACTCTTTCTCCTCCCCAGCTAGCCTCTGCTGTGGGGTTCCACAAGGTTCCATCCTGGGCCCCATTCTCTTCTCCCTGTACATGCTCCCCTTAGTCCAAGTCATTGAAAGGCACGGCATTTCCTTCCATTGCTATACAGACGATACACAACTATATCACCCCCTGAAGCCCAAAACACAATCAAACCTGATTAACCTTACCCGCTGCCTCGAGGATATAAAGTGTTGGATGGCCGAGAACTTCCTCCAACTAAACGAGAGTAAGTCTGAGGTCATCCTTCTCGGCCCCTCGAGAACCTTGGCGTGATATTTGACTCAGCACTGAAGTTTGACAAACAAGTTAATGCCATGGTAAAAGCTAGCTTCTTCCAGCTTCGGATGATAGCTAAAATAAAACAATTCCTCCAATTTAATGACCTCGAAAAGATCAACCACACATTTATCTCCTCCCGCCTAGATTACTCCCTTTACACTGGAATCAGCCAATCTTCCCTGTCCTGCCTGCAACTGGTCCAAAACGCTGTAGCGAGAATCCTGACGGTCACCCGAAAAAGGGACCACATCACCCCGATCCTGGCCTCTCTCCACTGGCTCCCTGTGCGATTCCAAATTAATTTCAAGATCCTCCTTCATGTCTACAAAGCCCTCAATGGGCTTGCCCCCACCTACATTAGTGTCTGCTCACCCACTACACCACCTCCAGGTCCCTCAGATCGACCAACCTTGGGTTGCTGAATATCCCGCGGTCTAGGCATAAGCTCAGCGGCGACCACGCCTTTGTGGTCGCAGCTCCTAGACTGTGGAACAGCATCCCTCTTCCCATCCATCGACTCCTTTAAGTTGAGACTAAAAACCCATCTGTACTCCCAAGCCTTTCTTGACGTCCTTTGAGCGAGGGTTATATGTTTGTTATACTATTCTTATACAAATGTAAAGCACTTTGACCAACGAGAGTTGTTTTTTAAATGTGCTATATAAATAAATGTTACTTGACTTGACTATAAGTGGGGCTTTATGTTACAGCCCTTCAGGATTTGGACGAATCAAAGGTTTGCGAAGAGTGTGGACTCTACATAAAGCGGAAGTGGGTGGGAATGGGAAGATGTGACTGATAATGGGAGAACGTTGAAGGTAGCGAGTAAGGCTTTTGTCATAGTAGGGGAAGAATAGAAAGCTTTTTGAGGAGTCAGATTTACTTACATAGATCAGGCAAACAGGTTTGACTGAACTTAATCCCCCTCAAGGACAATTCCCGTGGACACACAAGTACAAGGCCAGCATAAAGGAAGACGGCTGGCGTAGAAGATTGGACTTTGAACAATTTTAATCTTCCCATGTGTAGATGTGGCCAAACGGTGCAACTCAAGCTGTGCACGATGTTGTATGCAACACTACTGTTGCATTAACAGATGCTATGTGGAGGATGCGTGTTGTATGGAATGACCTGCATTGGGGATAGAGTGCGTTCTGCTTTTTATTTCCCTGTGTTGCCCGGTAACACCATCCACATGTGACCCCTCTGCTCCATGTCCCATTGGGACAACGGGAACTCTTCAATTCAATTCAGGCAGTCATTGAGGTGCAGCGTTGAGAAGTGTGACAGCCGCAGGGAAGAAGCTGTTCTTGAGCGTGCTGGTCCGGCAGCGGAGGGACCTGTAGCGTCTCCTGGATGGGAGGAGGGTAAACAGTCTATGGTTGGGGTGTGAGCTGTCCCTGGCGATGCTGTGCGCCCTGCACAGGCATCGTTTACTATGGACAGACTCAATGGAGGGGAGTGAGGAGCCTGTGATGCATTGGGCAATCTTCACCATCCTCCGGAGAGCTTTCTGGTCGGCGACAGAGCTGTTACCATACCATACTGTGATGCAGTTGGTAAGGATGCTCTCGATGGTGCAGCGGTAGAAGTTCACCAGAATCTGGGGAGACAGGTGGACCTTCTTAAGTCTCCTCAGGAAGAAGAGTTATTGTACAACATTTGTTTGGAGGCAGCCATTTTTGGTTAAACCCTGTTTCATCACCAGCAATTTTTGGTTGAACCCTGTTTCATCACCAGCCATCAGCCAACCATTCACACTGAGCCCACATTAATCCCATTCAGTCCAATACAGGCTGTACCTCATTCCTGGTTACCTGTCATCTCTGTTTGTTTCCATTCAGCCTGAGGCTGTGAACATTGTTTCTGGGCTTTACAGTTTATGTGAGGAAATGAATCTAAAGAATGAATCAAACACTGTCAACCCCACAGTCACTTTTTCACCAACAGCTCAATTGGTGCGCTCATACAATTGTCTTTTCTTGACACTGAAATGCAGAAGTTGCTCTCTTCATTTGCTGCAAAATGTTCAAACACCAAACTGCAACACTGACATTCATCACTCAAACGAAGAAGGAGGTAGAGCAGAGAGCAAAGTCAGTTTAGAAATGAAAGGCACAGCAGCAAACTTTGCCTTCAAGGGTATTCTCCCTTGGCCACAGGGAAGCATTGGAATGAATGTCGGGATTGAAGGATCCAGAAAATATACACTTCCTCACAAAGTAAGACAGTGTGAGACAGACAGGCCACACAAGTAGATGCTATTCCTAGCGGCCGGCATTGATATGCGAGTTTAGTTTAGTTTAGTTATTTTTTTGTCACGTGTACCGAGGAACTGTGAAAAACATGTGTTGCGTGCTAACCCGTCAGCAGAAAGACAACACATGATTGCAATAGAACCAGTTACAGAGTATAGATTCATGATAAGGGAATAACGTTTAGTGCAAGGTAAAGCCAGGAAAGTCCGTTCAAGAAGACCCTTAGGGTAATCAAAAAGGTAGATAGTAATGCAGTACTGCTCTCTGGTTGTTGTAGGATAATTCAGTTGCCTGATAACAACTGGGTAGAAACTGTCCCTGAATCTGGTGGTGTGCGTTTTCACACTTCTCTACCTTTTGCCTGATGGGAGAGGAGAGAAGAGGGTGGCCAGGTCGTGACCCCTCCTTGATTACGCTGCTGGCCGTGCCGAGGTAGTGTGAGGTATAAATGGATTCAATAGAAGGGAAGTTGATCTGTGTGATGGTCTTGCGGTCTTAGATGGAGCTGTTCCCAAACCTAGCTGTGACGCAACATTATCAAACGCTTTCCAAAGTGCATCTGTAGAAGTTAGTGAGAGTTGTAGGGGACATGCCGATCTTTCTAAGCCTTCTTAGAAAGTAGAGGCGCTGGTGTGCTTTCTTGGTCATTGCTTCAATACGGGTGGTCCAGGTGAAGTTGCTGGGGATATTGACTCAGGGCCGGATTTAGATGAAGAGAGGCCCTAGGCTATTTCACTTGTGAGGCCCCTCCCAATCACCCATCCACACGACGAGAGGAAGATGGAAGAGTCCACCAGATTGACACTGTTGTGCAGCTGAGCGTGGCCAATGAGATAAGGGCTGGAAAGTTGCGCTTTTTATTTATTGCCAGTGCTAGTGTCGAGTTATTGGCTTAAAACACTATTATTCTGAAATGGAGGGCAAGGAAAATTACTGAAGTGTTGTTTAGAGACTACAGTGTGTTGTGACAGCATATGTAAGAAAGGCCTATGACAGTGTCAAAAATATTATACACCAGGCCCGCATGATGCTTTTCGAAAAGGAGGGTGGCATGGCAGGATTACAAAAATTTTATGTGAAATAAGTGCAAGCAGCGCGTATGACTAGTGCAAAGCTCAAAAATCCTTGCGGCCTGGATTCCAGATCTTCCAGGCGCTTAAGGGCCCTGGGAGATCTGGGGTTTTAGATGCTCTCTGGTGCATTCTGAGCCTTATTTTGGAGCATTTTTGGTTGAGTCAAGACTAATGAGTTGTTGGAATGCGATGATTCGGATAATTGTTGTATACATTATTGTCAATCAAGAATTGAAGCGGTCCTTGTTTTGATAATCAACTTGTGCTGTAAAATGTTATAAAAAATGTTATAAAGGAGTATGCAAACACTGCAAATAAAATACTGCAAGTTTTTGCAGTAAATAAAACCTTATTCTAGAAAATGTTTTGTGTGTTGATTTTGTGAGATACCCTTTATGCTCACAATTAATACTCAAAGACTAAATCCTGGAAGCAAGAGATTTCTTTATTTTGCGAGTCTGCAGACCGGGTGCCTCTCCAACTCGAGATACACCGAAGCCAGAGAGATTATCCCCCTTTATACACAAAATCTTACATTCAATCTCCCCTCCGGACCTTTCTCCAATCAGGGTCGGAGGTGCACAATCTGTAGGTACATCCCACCGTACATCCCCTCGCACCTCCCATATCATACATTGCATGTTCAGACATGTTCATGGTAATGAGCAATTTCTTGACCAGGGGTGTGTTGTAATATTCATTTATTCTATTAAGCATGCTCAGCTGCTCATGACCTGGCCCAGTTTTACTCACCTCCTAGTGAACCCTCTCAGTTTTCCTATATCAGTACTAAAGCTAAGCTACAGTGACAAGGGTCCCATCCATCACTCCTTTCCACTGATAGGGATCTCTCTACATCACTCCCTTCTCTAGCTATACAATGCTATCTCTTCTTACTCAAGGACTCAAGGATGGGTCTGGCAACCTTCAGACACTGCTGTGTCAGAATCCTCTCTCCAGCCCCTCTCTGTTTGAATTCTCTGTAAAACTCCTTTCTTTAATAGGGTTTAATCACTTTATCCCTCACAATTTGATTGCCTGTTACTGTTCGACTGTGTGCACGTTAAATATATGATGCAAAATGAAAGTCGCAAACTATGGAATTCATATTTTTCAGTATTTTTATCAATGAAAAGAAAGCAGTTCCAATTGTTTGATATTATTCATATGGAGGAGAAAATATAATTGCTCCAAAACCTACCTTTGCAATCTCACTAAAGGTAATCCCCCTCCTCCTTCCCCCTCCCTCTCCCTCCCCATCTCTCTCTCCCCGTCCCCATTCCCCTCTCTCTCTCTCTCCCCCTCCCCTCTCTCTCTCCCCTCCCCTCTGTCTCAACCCCCCTTTCTTGCCTCTCACATCCCCCTCTCTCTCTCCCTCCCTCCCCTTCTCTCTCCCTCCCACGCAGCGAGGCTCAGACTCCGCGCCGCAGAAAGCGCATCCCCCCCTCCCGGCCCGGAGAAAAGGGCACTCCCGCAATGCAATATTCCACTACTTACCTGGAGTAGACACCTAGGATCTTTGGTAGACACGAGGCATCGAGGTGCTTGTGTGGAGTGCAAATGGGGATCTGAACCCACTGCGCACGCATCATTTTTCGCCGTTATTGCGTCACCGGCTTCCCCCAACTGCGCAGGCGCGGATAGTCGCAAATTTTTCCCCCAAAACTTCCAGCGGACCGGAACCAGATTTTCGGGTAATTTCCGTCAAAGTGGAAACGCTGATAGCGCTCCAATTTTTTTTCTCTTGGGATTTTTTTACTGTGGGGAAAAAAACACCTTGGCCGAGGGCCCCCTAGATTTTGAGGCCCTAGGTTTCAGCCTATGAAACCTATACGTAAATTTGGCCCTGCTCACAAACAGGCATAACAACAGTATACTTCCGATGCTGTATAGTATGAAACATAGAAATTAGGTGCAGGAGCAGGCCATTCGGCCCTTCGAGCCTGCACCGCCATTCAATATGATCATGGCTGATCATCCAACTCAGTATCCTGTACCTGCCTTCTCTCCATACCCCCTGATCCCTTTGGTCATACTTAGTTGTGTTGTTCTATAGTGTATCTCAGCGATACAATCAATAATAATGAAATCAAGAGGCTACTTCCCTTTATGTTGTCTGCTAATGAATACTGCTTGTAGACAACACCACTGCTGGCGTAGTTGTAATGAAAATCCAAAATGGCTGCCGTTTTCCCGCCACTTTATAAACGTTAAAAACACTAGAAATACCTCGTATCGCGATAAAAAACACCACTAATGTTTGCTAAAATAGTCAAATAAGTTGAATGTTGCAGGGTTGGGTTCGGATGGCTAAGTAATTTCTGAAAAACTTCGCTCGGATATAGCATTCCATATCTGCCCGCTGTAGCATGCTGCTGTGTCATTCTAGGTTTCCGCTGTCTGATCATCCCTAATCAGTACCCCATTCCTGCCTTCTCCCCATATCCCCTGACTCCGCTATCTGTAAGAGCCCTATCTAGCTCTCACTTGAAAGTATCCAGGGAACCGGCCTCAACCGCCTGCTGAGGCAGAGAATTCCACAGACTCACAACTCTCTGTGTGAAGAATTGTTTCCTCGTCTCCATTCTAATCGGCCTACCCCTTATTCTTAAACTGTGGCCCCTGGTTCTGGACTCCCCCAACGTCGGGAACATACTGAGGCAGTGTGAGCTGTAAATGGAGTCAACGGAAGGGTGATGGTCTGGGCTGCGGCCACACTTCTCTGCAATTTCATGCGGTCTTGGATGAAGCTGTTCCCAAACCATGCTGTGATGCATCTTAATAAAGTGGTTTCTACGGTGTATTTGTTGAAGTGGTGAAAATTGTTGGCGACATGCCAAACTTCCCAAGCCTTTAAGTAAGTGTGCTTCCTTGGCCAAAGATTTGATGTGGCTATTCCAGGACAAGTTGTTGGTGATATTTTCTCCTTGGAACTTGAAGCTTTCAACCATCTCTACTTCAGCGTCGCCAATGCAGACTGGGGGATGTGTACCACTTCGATTCCTGAAGACGATCACTATCTCCTTTTTCTTGCTGACCTTGAGGGAAAGATTGCTGTGTGGTCACTAGTTCATCTCCTTCTTGTATTCTGTCTCATCATTAATTATTATCCAGCCCATAGCGTTGGTGTAGTCTGCAAATTTATAAATTGAAATTGACTGGAGTGCCTACATGGAGGGGTTATCATTATTCTGTATCAATTCAGCAAGTCTCAAAGTGCCAAAGTGCAAAGTGGTGGCACGTTCCTGATAAGGGTCACCCTCTGAGCGAAAGGTTGCCCCTGAGGTTCCTCTCAAATCTCTCCCTCTCGTGTTAAGCCTTTGTCATCTACTTTTAGAATACTCTGTCCTGGGAAATAAACAATGCGTGTTCACTTTGTCCATGCCACTCATGATTTTGGGCACTTCAATAGGTCACTCCTAAGCCTCCTGTGATCCAAAGAATAAAGTGTCAGCCTCTATCTATAATTCAAATCCCAGTCTCCATCGTCCGGCTGCAGGACATACTCCCCCCCCCCCCCCCCCCCAACCGGCCACAGACAGCCCCCGCCTGAATCCGTGCCCATCCACCACCCCGCAGGTCGCTCGCCCCCCCCCCCCCACGTCCCTGCGCTCAACAGCCCCCTCCTGAAGCAGTCCCCCTCCCCCACTGCAGGACGCTCCATCCCACCGACCTCGCCTGAAGCCGTCCCATCCCCAGCTGCAGGATGCTCCCCCCACCCCACCGGCCCCCACCTGAAGCCGTCCCCATCCCCAGCTACAGGATGATCCCCACCAGTCCCCGCCTGAAGCCGGTGGAGAGTGGCCAAGGCAGCGGTAGGCAGTAGCAGCAGTAGGCCACAACAGCATGCGGCAACGACAGGCTACGGCAGCATTAGACCACAGCAGTGCTCCCCACCCCCCACCCCACTGACCCCCGCCTGAAGCCTACCCTCTTCCTCGGTTGCAGGACGCTCCCCCTTCCCCACAGGCCCCTGACAGCCCCCGCCTGAGGCCTTGCCCCTCCCCCAGCTGCAGGGCACTCCCCTCCACCGGCCCCCGCCTCAAGCCGTCCCCCTCCCCTGGCTGCAAAACACAACAAGAGATGCGACAAGAAAGAATGGACTGAATAAATCCCATCGTTAACGTTTAAATTGTTGTTATATTTTAAGAGTTATTCACATTTTAAGCTTTAACAAATCCCTTTTCCGCTTTCCGTGCCCATTAGTTGCGCCTGAGCAGTAATACTTGCGTGTTCTACATCACAATGGGTACCCAATGAGTGGGAGTGGCTGCACCACAGGAGAGCCGCAGAGAGTGGATGGGGAAGGGGTTGAGGCGAAATGGGCTGAGTGCATGGGGGGGGGGGGGGGAGGGAATGGCAAGGGGTGGAGTGGGGGGTGGGTGAGGGGGCATCAGAGCATCACAAAGTGAAACCATCAGACCCACCTGCGTAGTTGGGGGCTTTGGGTGAGTGGTGGAATATTGCGCTGGTGCCTTCATGGTCTTGAGGAGTTCCCGTATGTTGAAAAATTAGCGGCGACTAGAATGAAGCCGCCATGGAGAGTAGCGAGAATTCTCGTGCCGTAGGTGGGTCGCCAGGAGGTCCTAGTGGGTTGCCAGGAGGTTGATGGTTCTTGTAGGCTCTCGTAGGTTGTAGCAGATGCTGACCGGTGAATTTCATTGGCTCATTGGGAAAAAAAACATAAAAAAGCAGTAGTTTTGAGAACCAAGGATAACCGACCGGTAATATCAAATGTCCGCCGAGCTTCTCATCCGTGTATCTCTGGCTTCTTTAAAGTTGTCTCCACTACTTTTCCCTCCTGTTCCCCCCTCTGTGCTTTAACCGTCTTAATTGCAGCGACACCTTCCTGTATCACCTTGGCTTTGCACCGTGTGAATTTCACTCAGACATCACCCCCATATTGCCCTGTCCCCCACCTGCATGACGGGCTGGTGAAGGAAGCAATGTGTTTGTGCGTGTGCGTGTTCCATTCTGACAGTCGCTGTTCCGGTTACCGGTTTTTCAGGTGACTGCCGGCAACTTGACAATCGCCTGAAAAATCGCCAAAGTGGGACGGGCCCATCACTCAGCTTTTTCCCGTCATCGATGCAATACGTTTCCTTGAAATTTGATGTTATATTTCACGTTATTGATATTTAAAGTTTGAAAAAAGCCAACTTTGAAAAGAATAACTGTCTTTGAGAGGGAGACTCTACCAGCAGCTTCCAGTGATGATGTCATAATGCCATCCCACAGTCCTCCAATCACAATGGGATCTCATTTACATAAGGTGCGAGTCCGACAATGACATCACAATGGGATCTGCCCATGAAGAGTCTTCAAGCCCACAATTACATCATCACACACTTTGCCAATGGTAACGGCAAACGCAGCTTGAAGGAGACCATCATCTTCAGTTCGACTGGGTCACGCAAGGTGGGGGGTGGGGGATTTTGTGACGATGTGGAGTGTGTGACGGGGGGGGAGGGTGAATGTGTGACGGGGGAGGGGAATGTATGATGGGGGGAGAGTGCGTGTAACGGGGTGGGGGGTGTGTATGATGGGGAAGGGGGGAGTGTGTGACGGGGGGAGTGTATGATGGTGGGGAAAGTATGTGACGGGGATAGTGTGTGACGGGGAGGGAGTGTTTGATGGGGAGGGTGTGACGGGGGAATGTGTGACGAGGGAGAGTGTGTGACGGGGAGTGTGATGAGGGGGAGAGTGTGATGAGGGGGGGTGTGTGACGAGGGTGGGGAAGAGAGACTGACAGAGAGAGAGACAGAGAGACATGGAGGGGTTATCATTATCATGGGTCCACAAGACTGCTAACTAACCCTTCCTCATTACTCAATACCCAGTCTAGAATAGCCTGTTCTCTCGTTGGTTCCTCTACATGTTGGTTTAGAAAACTATCCTGCATACATTCCAAGAAATCCTCTTCCTCAGCACCCATGCCCATTTGATTCACCCAATCAATATGTAGATTGAAGTCACCCATTATAGCTGTTTTACCTTTGTTTCACGCATTTCTAATTTCCTGTTTGATGCCATCCCCTACTCCACTACTACTGTTAGGTGGCTTGTACACAACTCACACTAGCGTCTTTTGCCCCTTAGTGTTTTGCAGCTCTACCCATATCGATTCCACATCCTCCAAGCTAATGTTCTTCCTTTCTATTGCGTTAATCTCCTCTCTAACCAGCAACGCTAGCCCACCACCTTTTCCTTTCTGTCTATCCCTCCTGAATATTGAATATCCCTGGATGTTCAGCTCCCAGCCTTGGTCACCCTAGAGCCATGTTTCCGTGATCCCAACTATATCATATTCATTAATAACTATCTGCACATTCAACTCATCCACCTTATTACGAATGCTCCTTGCATTGAGACACAAAGCCTTCAGACTTGTTTTTACAACACTCTTACCCCTTATACAATTATGTTGAAAAGTGGCCCTTTTTGATTTTTGCCCTGGATTTGTCTGCCTGCCACTTTTAATTTCCACCTTGCTTCTTCCCTCATTTTACACCCCTCTGTCTCTCTGCTCACACATTTAAGAAACCCACCACCTCTTATTCTCTGTTTATTATCTTTTTCTTCTTTCTCCCCTACATATTGGGTCTGAGTGCTTCCCTTCTCTGCCTCCTGCCTTACACACTGTATACTAGCAGAAAGACAATACATGATTACAATCGATCCGTTTACAGTGTATAGACACATGATAATAATGCAAGGAAAATCCAGCAAGTGTGATCAAGGATAGTTCGAGGGTCATCAAAGTGGTAGATAGTAGCTCAGCACTGTATCTAGTTGCGGCAGGATGATTCAGTTGTCTGACAACAGCATGGAAGAAACTGTCCCAGAATCTGGAGGTGTGCGTTTTCACACTTCTGTACCTTTTGCCCGATGGGAGAGGGGAGAAGAAGGAGTGGACAGGGGGCGACTTGCCCTTGATTATGTTGCTGGCCTTGCCGAGGAGGGGTGAGGTATAAACGGAGTCAATAGAAGGGAGGTTGGTTTGTGTGATGATCTGGGCTGCGTCCACAATTCGCTACAATTTCATGCAGTCTTGGATGGAGTTGTTCCCGAACCAAGCCGTGAGGCATCCTGATAAAATGCTTTCTATGGTGCATATGTAGAAGATGCCCTGGCCTGGTCCTGCCCTGGTTTCACTTCCCAAAATGTACCACCTCACTATTATCTGAATTTAACTCAATTTGCTATTCCTCAGCCCATTTGTCCAGTCGACCAATATCCCGCTATAATCTTTGAGAAACATCTTCACTCTCTATGATAGCACCTACTTTGGTGTATTATGAAAACTTACTAATCATATCTAGTACAGTCTCATTCACATTGTTGATGGAGATGACAAACAAGATAAAAAGCAACCTTCCATCATCACCTTCTGTTTCCTCCCTGCAAACCAATTGTGTATTCAATTAGCTAGCTGTCCTCTGCATTCTAACCAAGGACAGCCTGCCCTCTGGAACTTTATCAAAGATCTTGTGCAAACACCCAATAAAGTCCCGTCATGATTTTATACTCCTCTATAAGATACCCGTTTGGCCTCCTATGCTCCAGGGAATTTTGAAGCAATGGCTGAGAAAGCCTCCACTTCATTAGAATGTTTAGGAGTGTTCGGCATGTCCCTAACAACTCTCAACAACTTATACAGATGCTCCGTAGAAAGCATTTTATCGGGATGCGACACAGCACGGTTTGGGAACAACTCCATCCAAGACCGCATGAAATTGCAGAGAATTGTGGACGCAGCCCAGACCATCACACAAACCAACCTCCCTTCCATTGACTCAATTTACACCACAAGCTGCCTCGGCAAGGCCAGCAGCATCATCAAGGACGAGTCGCTTCCCTGGCCACTCCCTCTTCTCCCCTCTCCCATCAGGAAAATATATAGATGTGTGAAAACACGCAACTCCAGATTCAGGGATAGTTGCTTCTCAACTGTTATAAGGCAATTGAACCATCCTATCAACAAATAGAGAGCAGTCCTGAGCTACTACCTACCTCATTGAAGTACCTTGGACTCTTTAATCAGTCTTTACTGGGCTTTATTTGCACTTAAGGTCATTCACGTTATTCCCTTTATCATTCATCTGTACACTGTGGATGGCTCGATGGTAAGCATACTGTATATTGACTTTCCTCTGATCGGTTAGCATGCAACGAGAGCTTTTCATTATATCGTGGTACATGCGACAATAAACTAAACTCAAACTCAGACAGAACATGAACATAGGAATATCAAAACTATCAAAAGAGTGCATTTAGAAGAATTGTCTGTTCGCTATTTCATCTTCGATAGGACGTTGACTTTTTCACCTTGTTCCCCTTCGTTGGTTTCTGGTTTCGTTCTCACCTTCGATAAGATGTTGACGAAAACACAATTGCAATAATTTGATGTATCCATCGGAGTAGATGAAGTGGCTGAAATCTTCGACAAGGAGTCACATCGGAGAACATCTAGAATTTGGCAAAAACAGAGTCATAGAATAGCCCCTTCAGCCTGTTGTATCCATGCCCATGGCCAACAACCTGTGTCCATCTATACTAAAGCTGTTTACCAGCAACTAGAATCATAGTCATACAGCATAGAAATAGGCTCTTCGACTCAAACCATCCACGCCAACCAAGATGCCCTCCAAACTAGTCCAATTTGCCCGCGTTAGACCCATATTCCCCCAACCCTTTCCTATCCATGTACCTTTCCAAATATCTGTTAAAAGTTGTTATTGTACATGCCACAACCACTTTCTCTGGTAGCTCATTCGATAAAAACACATTCCCCTCTGTGAAAAAGTTGCCCATAATTCCGATTACATTTATTCCTCTCATTTTCTGTTTCCTCCCTTCAAACCAATTGTGTATCTAATTAGCTAGCTGTCCCATGCATTCTAACCTTCAAGAACAGCCAATAAATAAAATCCTAACTGTCCTACCTCTCCTTGTAGCTCAGACCCTTGAGTCCTGGCAACATCCTTGTACATCTTGCGCTCTTTCCAGCTTAAAAACATATTTCCCATTACAAGATAGTCCTACACTTCCCATCTAGAACTGCATTTCTCCCGTCTAGTTTCCTACATTAACAGGTCAGGGTGGTCACTATGATTGGCAGCTGTAATCCTGGCTGACCTCCCTCTCTGTAACCCAGTGTTAGTGGGCAGTGCTCAGGAGCAAGGACCATAGGTAACCTAACTTCACTCCCTACAGAGTGTTGGATGGGATGCGGAGAGAGTGGTCATTTGGGAGAACAGGTACCATGGCTCATAGTTTCACTCACTAACACAGAGCGTAGTGTGGTGGGGTGGGGAGAGAGTAATGATTCGGCTCGCAATGTCTGAGCCAACCATGATGTCAATCTGAACTCATCTCTTCTGGCCGCATATGGCCCATATCCCTCCATAGCCTGCCTGCGTATGTGTCTGTCTGAATGCCTCTTATACATTGATATCGTATCCGGTTCCACCACCACCTCTGGGAGCACATTCCAGGAACCTACAACACTCTATATGTTTATCGTTTCTATCCCGAGAAAAATACTCTTTCCACAGTATCTATACCTCATCATTTTATCTGCTTCTATCCGGTCTTCTACTCAAGATGCAATGCATTAGAGAAAAACAAAATCATGTTTATCCAACCTCTCCATGTGCAAGTAAATTGGATTAGTTTAATTCAGCATTACATTGTTCAGTACAGACCTGTTGGCCGCAGGGCCTGCTCCTGATTAGCTGTCACTGGAAATGAAGGTGTTTGACAAGAAATTAGGTGGGAATCGTCTGAGGGAATTGGTTGCAGGGAAGTATGTGAATACCTGGCTTGGACTCAATGAGTCAAATGACTGCACCTATGAAAATTTTAAAAAGTGCATATCATAAGGTCATAAGTGATGGGAGCAGAATCAGGCCATTTGGCCCATCACATTTACTCTGCCATTCAATCATGGCTGATCTATCTCTCCCTCCAAACCCCATTCTCCTGCCTTCTCCCCAGAATTAAGAAAATGTTTGAAAATATTCAGTGAGTCAACCAGCAGCTGCAGAGCAGGAAACAGAGTGAATATTTGCAAATGGAGAATACAAATAATTTTAAGTTGCACAGAAGGATGGGAAGGAATAGATCAGATAATAAGAATATTTCTGATTTGGTGACATGGGTTTGCCATAGGTAGGAGCTGGAGACAAGGTGACCAATTAATAGGTTAATGAAACTGAGAGAGTGAGAGAGATAGACATAGAGGGAGAGAACAGGAGGATATAAAATGTACAAAATGCAGGACTACTTGTCATTCAACAGGTTAGGCCATGCCAATGAAGAGGGCAAAAAAGGGCCAAAATGACAGTCGGGTGACCTGTAACAGAACCGGCCAGATAAGTTGTAATCCATATGGTATAACTGGGAGCTGAAGAAATCTGCTGAGGAACGACATACAACCAGAGGAAAGCTTAGGGTCCGTGATGGAGTTGGAGACAGAACATGAACAAAGGAATTTCAAAACTATGAAAAGAGTGCATTTAGAAGAAATGGTAAATTATTTCTGTTTCGCTTCTTAACTTGGATAAGATGTTGACCGTTTTTCTTGTTCTCCCACAATTATGTCTGTTACCTATCTCATCTTCGATAGTACATTGACTTTTTCACCTTGTTTCTGGTTTCTGGTTTCCGTCTAATCTTCAATAAAATGTTGACTAAAACTCACTTACAGAAATATGAATTATCCATCGGAGCAGAGGAAGTGGCTGAAACTTTACCTTTCGACAAGGAGTGACATAGGAGAACATCTAGAATTTGGGAGAAACAGTCATAGAATATAGAACAGAGTCATAGCCTGCCCTATCCATGCCCATGGCCCACATCCAGCATTCTGGCAGGCAGGTTTGCCACTGCTACACAGGTGATTCACTGTGATCATTCACTGTGATCATGGCTGATCATCCACAATCAGTACCTGCCTTCACCCCTTATCCCTTATCTCTGCTATCTTTAAGAGCTCTATCTAACTCGCTCTTGAAATTATCCAGAGAATTGGCCTCCACTACCTTCTGAGGCAGAGAATTCCACAGATTCACAACTCTCTGGGTGAAAACGTTTTTCCCTCATCTCAGTTCTAAAGGGCCTGCCCCTTATTCTTAAACTGTGGCCCCTGGTTCTGGAACCCCCCAACATCAGGAACATGTTTCCTGCCTCAAGCGTTTTCAATCCCTTAATAATCTTATATGTTTCAATAAGATCCACTCTTATCCTTCTAAATGCCAGTGTATACAAGCCCAGTTGCTCCATTCTTTCAACATATGACAGTCCCGCCATGCCGGGAATTAATCTCGTGAACCTACGCTGCACTCCCTCAATAGCAAGAATGCCTTTTCCTCAAATTTGGAGACCAAAACTGCACACAATATTCCAGGTGTGGTCCCACCAGGGCCCTGTACAACTGTCGAAGGACCACTTTGCTCCTATACTCAACTCCTCTTGTTATGAAGGCCAACATGTCATTAGCTTTCTTCACTGCCTGCTTCACCTGCATGCTTACTTTTAGTGACTGATGAACAAGGACACCCAGATGCCATTGACACCATTCTCACAATAATCTGCCTTCCTGTTCTTGACACCAAAGTGGATAACCTCACAATTATCCACATTAAACTGCATCTGCCATGCATCTACTCACTCACCCAACCTGACAAGTCACCCTGCATCCTGATAGCATCCTCCTCACAGTTCATACTGCCACCCAGCTTTGTGCCATCTGCAAATTTGCTAATATTACTTTTAATCCCTTCACCTGAATCATTAATGTATATTGTAAATAGCTGTTGTCCAACTAAATTCCCATCCATGTCAATACCCTACCCCCAATACCACGTGCTCTAATTTTGCCCACTAATCTCCCATGTGGGACCTTTTCAAAGGTTTTCTGAAAATCCAGGTGCACTACATTCACTGGCTCTCCTTTGTCCATTTTCCCAGTTACATCCACAAAAAATTCCAGAAGATTAGTCAAGCACGATTGCCCCTTAATAATGGACTCTAAACCTTTAAACCGTGTTTAAATGTTTCAAGGAATGTTTCAACTCCTAGAAACCATGAAGACTCGGACCGAATCCATGCTGACTCGGACCGATCCTGTTAAGGCTATCCAAATGTGCCGCTATTTCATCTTTTATATTTGAATCCAACATCCAGGATGGAGATTTTTGATTGGAGAAAGGCTAACTTTGAGGGAATGCGTAAGGATTTTAAAGGAGTGAATTGGGACACTTTGTTTCATGGGAAGGATGTAGAAGAGAAATGGAGGACATTTAAAGGGGAAATTGTAAGAGTACAGAATCTTTATGTCCCTGTTAGGTTGAAAGGAAATAGTAAAAATTGGAAAGAGCCTTGGTTTTCAAGGGAAATTGGACACTTGTTTCGAAAAAAGAGAGATATCTACAATAATTATAGGAGGCATGGAGTAAATGAGATGCTAGAGGAGTATAAAGAATGTAAAAAGAATCTTAAGAAAGAAATTAGGAAGGCTAAAAAGAAGACATGAGGTTGCTTTGGCAAGAAAGGTGAAAGTAAATCCAAAGGGTTTTCTACAGCTATATTAATAGCAAAAGGATAACGAGGGATTAAAATTGGACCATTAGAGAACCAGAATGGACAGCTATCTGCAGAGCCAAAAGAGATGGGGGAGATATTGAACAATTTATTTTTCTTCGGTATTCACCAAGGAGAAGGATATTGAACTCTGTGAGGTAAGGGAAAAAAAGTAGAGTAGCTATGGAAACTATGAGATTCAAAGAGGAGGAAGTACTGGACACTTTTGAAAAATATAAAAGTGGATAAGTCTCCAGGTCCTGACAGGATATTCCCTAGGACATTGAGGGAAGTTAGCGTAGAAATAGCAGGAGTTATGACAGAAATATTTCAAATGTCATTAGAAACGGGAATAGTGCCGGAGGATTGGCGTACTGCGCATGTTGTTCCATTGTTTAAAAAGGGTTCAAAGAATAAACCTAGCAATTATAGACCTGTTAGTTTGACGTCAGTGGTGGGCAAATTAATGGAAAGGACACTTAGAGATAATATATATAAGCATCTGGATAAACAGGGTCTGATCCCGTAAGTTCAGGGAGATTTGTGACCTGCCCTCGAACCGCATTCTAGAGAGGGCACGTTTTTTTTCAAGGGAACAGTTGCCGGATGAATCTATTGAATGTTTTATCGCTGATTTGCGTCATCTCGCCCAGCGGTGCCGTTTTGGTGACATGACAGACCAGCTCACTAGAGACATTTTAGTAACTGGCATGCGTGACCACAAGCTGCGATGTGAGCTTCTAAGGGATTCGGATCTAACGTTAGAAAAAGCCATGCATGCCTGCAGATTGTCTGAGGTCGTTGTATTGCCAGATGACCACTGGGATTCGGGCAATAAATCTGTCAACCTGGCTGGGTTTAGGAGACCACAGCCTCGGATGGGAAACAATGCTTTTCTGCCGCGTGCCAACCCAGGTCCTGGTGAAGTGCCCCAAAAAAAGGTGCCTAAACTGTAACTACATGCACCACAGACTGTCGACATGCCCTGCCTATGGCAAGGCCTGTAACTTTTGTAAAAAACGGAATCATTTATCTGTGGCCTGTCGTTCCCGTGGGAGACCAGTACAGATTTCCAGACCTAATCTAGACATGCTGAGACAATCTGATGGCTGTTACGACTCACAGCCCAACATAGCTGAATCCTATGATGCAGATCCAATTTTACTTCGGAGTCACGTGAGTTAATAAAGTTAATAAAGGCCTTCAGACGGAAAATAATGGAAATATTCCCTAACCTACCCTAAGGGGGTTTCACATATAACAAGGAAAAAATATGATGAAATATGGTGGGAATATCTACCTCAGATATTTCTGAAGGTAGTCTCCTTGAGGGGAAAAAACTCATGAGAAACAAGGGCAGTGAAAAATAAAATGGAAAAACTAACCCTAAAAATGCACTGATAGTGGTGGCTGGTCATGAGGTACCCACCACAGCACCAATATATATATATATATATACACAGGTGTATGCACAACACCTGAATAAAAAGTGAGGCCATGGAAAATTACCATGGAAACCAAAATTAGTTGGTCTCTCACTAAAAGCTGTTATGGTTAAAACAGCAGAACTAATGATGAGTGAGGCCATGAAAAGTAAACATGGAAACTAAAAACTCACCAAAGCTGTAATGATTGAAACAGCAGAATATGATAAAACTTTTATGTTTTATAAAGATATCAACGGTGAATCCGTTTATGATATCCATGTCTCAAATTATATGAGATATAAAGAAATACAATTTCAAAGTATTTCAAACTGGTGCATGGCATTACTATTCAAAAAGAAAAATAAAATAAAATAAAACGTTGTGCAAATAACTAATACTTTTAAAATAAAATAAATTGCCATCAGTTTGTGGAGCTCAATGGGAAGAAATATATATAATTTACCAAATCTGCACTCTAGATTCGCAGATCAATATAAATCAGGTTATGTTAAACTCCTGATTATTATGGAATAAACCTGCCTTATGATAAATCAAAGATATTGATTACAAAAGAACAGACTACTGATCTTTAAACTTTGGGGGAAAAACAATGATCCAATGAAAGATTTGATAATGGATCAAAACAAAGGCAAAGATCTTTAAACTTGGGGGAAAAACTATGATCCAATGAAAGATTTCAGAATCAAATACACAGGACTAGATGTTAAGAAGTCCATTGTGCCAGTAGGTGGGGAGCATTTCACGACATTCATTGATTGCTGAGAGTGGTCGACGCTCAACATCAGGGGGGGGGGGGGGGGGGGGGTACGTATACGTATATATTGGCCTGGGTAACCTTCAGGACAGCTGGGCACAGGACACATCATCAGTAGTGTACCCTTGCATCAATGGGTGTTTCGGCCTTTTATCACTATACACCCTCCACAAGGGAGGCCCGCTGCAGGATGATCAGCCCTCAGCGTGTGTCCCGTGTCAAACTGCCTCAAAGATTCACCATGACGCATTTGGGGCCCAGCATGGGTCTTTCTGCTTGAGCCAAATCCAACAGCTGCTTCTTTCAGCCGCGTCTGAGAGTGATCTTATGGTCTTCTGCAGAGCCTGACCGTGGATTCCAAGCTCCTTCAGCAGTCTGATGGTAGATGACGCAACAAATCCTCTGCATCCACTTCAACTGGATAAACGTTGATGTTCCAGCCACGCTGCCTTGCCTCTGCTGCAAGCTCTGTGTAGCGCAGCTTCTTACGCTCATAGGCCTCCACAACAGAGTTCTCCCATGGAACTGTGAGCTCTATGATGTAAGCAGTCTTCTGTGAAAGGGACCTGAACACCAAATCTGGCCTGAGGTTGGTTGAAGCAATTTCAGGTGGAAAGATTAGTTGTCGGCCGATGTCCGCCAGCATCCTCCAGTCACGGGCCCTGCATAGGTTTCCTTCTTCTGATCTAGTGGAAGGATGTTTAGGTGTTTTCTGTCCTTCTCGGACAAAGGTTGTCGCCCTTAAGTGGGAGGGTTTGCTTGCTCTCGGAGGCAAGGAGTTGGTCGCACACAGCCTGTTCTCAAGGGCTGTTGCCAGGCTTTTTAATACCTGATTATGCCTCCACGTGTATCTCCCTTGCATGAGGCTGGTCTTGCAGCCTACCATGATGTGTTTGAGGGTCGCTGGAGTTGGGCAGAGGGCACAGGTTGGATCCTCGCCGTACCACTGATTGAGGTTCTTTGGTGATGGAAGGACGTCGTATGTCGCTCTGATGATGAAGCTGATCTTGCTTGATTCCATTTCCCATAGGTCTTTCCAGCTGATCTTCCTCCGCTCCACACCTTCCCACTGCATCCATTGCCCCTGTTTGGCAAGCGAGACCGCCTTTGCACTTCTTGCGGCCTCCTCCTGTCGCCGCACCTCCTCAACCACCAATGTCCTCCGCTCCGATGTTGTGGCCTTTCGCCAAGTTGGTTTACTTGTCGTAAGGCCAAAGCCTCCTCTTCCCTGCTGCACTTGCCCCACGACGTCTTTGTGCCTCAGGGCTGATGAAGCTTGCTGTACTGCATCAGATGGTGTCCACTTCCGGCCGGTTACTAGGGGCGGCGCAACAGCACTGATGGTCTTGTCTCTAGATCCAATGAAAGATTTGATAATGGATCAAAACAAAGGCAGAAGTGGTATAATCCAACATAGCCTTATCCAAACCCATATAATTGGGAAAAGAAGGCTTGAAGTACGTTGAAGAGGTGCAAACATCTTGTTACAAAATAAGTTCATGAAATCTCCAATTGTGGGGGATTACAGGTGTATTATGATCATTAATTTAATATAACTAAGGAAGGATTGGTTCACCTGTATAAGAAAACCTTAAAAATTGATTTTAGGTTTGCACTCAAACGTAACTCCAATAAAGAAGGGGTACGTACATATATATTATAAAATTACCTCAGTGTAAAGATTTGATGGTATAAACCATACAAAACATCATTTTATATACACTTTCACAGTGTAAGAACATTTATTAAAATGGAAACATCTAGAACATGGAAATACAGTTGCTATTAACAAATTGTTAATCAATATTACAGGTGCTTGAAATTAATTAAAATGGGTCAAGCTGTGCAAGTTAAAACATTGTCCAAAGGATTAAACCAGTTCAAGGCTGTTAAACAGAATACTGGAGGAACAATTATGCTGATAAAAGATCAGCACTTGCACTAATGAGGTCATGGTCATGGGTTATCTTGATTACATTTAAATTGGAAGGTTATAAGAGTCGGCTGCAAATTAGTGCTGCAATTACAAACCTGGTGGAAGGCAAGGACCTGACCCATTACATAAAGCGTATGCTTAGGCATTAATAAAATATTCATAAATTGCTATTCTGAATTTAGAAGTAATTCAGCACCATAAGAGGGGGAAAATTGTTCCATGATACAAATATGTCTCATTGTTGTTGACATACTTTGTCCCTCCATTAGGTTAGGTAAAGAGTAAATAAAGCTCCAAAAGAAGGAATACAGAAGCTTATAAGAAAATGTATGCCTTTGTGAAAGGCTTATGCAAATATCAAATGATACGTTATCATTATTAAAGTAATGTAAAAAAGGTTCACAAGCTGCTTCAACTATAAGCTTAAACAGCTGTTGCAAACTGAAGCAAGTGTTACAGATGATGTACAGCTTCTGTGAATGTTTGGGTAAAGATAAGAATATTATCTATTCTTATAGGAATAATTGATATGTCTCTTGTTGGGACTGCGGACAATAATACCAGGTGAGCATAAATGGATTGTCCTAAGAAATTTTCCAAACATTTGTATTAATTATTGAAGTATAAGGAGTTATGGATTAAATATTGATTGTTTTATTATGGAAGTGTCCATGTCATATCAAGGTGAACAATACCACGGCTGTGGCATATGATAAAACACACAAGATAAGTCAAATAACAATCATGGATTATCTGAGTAAACAGATGTGGCATATTCTAAAAGTTTAGTCCAGCTGTTTATCTCTAAGGAAGAGACAATGGTATCGGAGACAACAAATTTGGGAGGAAAACACATTGTCATTAATATGGATTACTTTACGATTAATCTGGTTGCATACAGATTAAATCACCGATCTTTCAAATGTTTCTTGTGGGTAAACCAAGAACAGGAAAGGTGGATGCTTTTCTCTCAATTACATGAGGGAAAGATGTTCTTTTGTGTTCCTCATTTTGTTTGATAGGGCAGTGTCTGATGAAAATGTAGCAGGATACTGCCAGAGGCATTTTGGTGGCCCAATACGGATCCTTGATGGTTTCATAAATATTGAGTGATGTTGAACCACTTGTGATGATTCATAGTTGCAGTAATTATTGAAGTCTGAGGAAGGGTCTCGACCCGAGGCGTTGCCTATCTCCTTTCGCTCTTTGGATGCTGCTGCACCCGTTGGGTTCTCCAGTTTTGTGTAACCCTGCAGGAATTTATTGTTGTACAAAGGCATCCATGACATGAAAATATGAATTTGACTATCTGCAGGTTGACCAGACCATTAATCAGCTGATGGTCAAAGAAGTCTATGAATGTTTAACTAATATAACAACATAACAATAAAATAATTATGTATAAAAGAAGTGTTATACCTGCAATTTGCAGAAATAAGTTTAAAAAACAATATTTTGTTATAAGAAATTGGAAGTCTGTGTATACTGTAAAGTTATTTTATCATATAAGATATATGTGAGTTCCTTGTGGATTGCATTTTTCTGAGTATCTAATTGATAGAGCCAATAATAGGGCTCAGAATGTTACCGTCCTATTAACGGACAATATACTAACCAAGAAGTTATCAGGTGCATTCATAATACCCCGATATGGAAAGGGATATATATGTGGATATTAATATAAATATATATATGTGTATATATATATATATATATATATATATATAATCTGTCCATTGTAATATATAAGTCGGGAGATAAATAATCCTGAATTGCCTTGGGCAATGGACTCTAACTCTATCAATGATTTAAAAAAAAAAAAAAAGAGTTAACATTGAAAATAATAATGCTGATGACTTTAGTATCAATATAAGAGTGCAAACATTGCAAATGTTATGTTATAATTGCATGTGGATACAGATTGCATTATCATATATGTTTATGAATTTACCAAACAAAGCACACCAAGAGGAGCTGAAACCAAGGTAAACCTATAAGCATATCCTGTCGGCCTTAAGTTGTGTGTGTGTGTGTGTGTGTGTGTGTGTGTGTGTGTGTGTGTGTGTGTGTGAACATTGATGAAATATGTTGAAGTAGGTAAGAGTCTCTGTGGTAATGAGACAGCACTACTTATTACACACAAAAACCACATTAGGTTCAGTAAAAACTGATGGTTCTAGAGGAATGTATTCTAGATGGTTAGAAATTGGATACACTCAGTGGAACTAGACACTGAAAGGTGGAAAATCACTCTGTTAATGAGGTAGATACATTCACAGGAATGGCACGGGATGAGCCGCTCGAGCAAAGATGCAAGGCCGCAGGAGGGTGTAAATTAATGTTAAAGTAAAAAAGGAACCAGTCATGGTGTCAGGTTTGGACACGGAGTGTTGGGTTCTCTATAATTGTTGCTTTGTCATACCATCAAAATATATATATCAATTGATATTTTGTGATAAACTTGCCTTTCAATGGAAAGGGCATTACTTTTATTCTTTATAATGTGAAATAATTTATCACATAACTTGAGGCAAGGTTTGGGGAAAAAATGTGTTATTCGCTCGTCACTGTGTTGAATGAGCCGGACTGTCGGATGGAATAAATTCTACGACATGAAAACACAGAAAGCTTCAAAATCTTCACGTAGTCACTCACGTGACTCCGAAGTAAAATAGTAAGATTAAAACGAGAACTTACCAGTTTGAAGTTTGATCTTTATTTTATGAGGAGTAACGATGAGGGATTACGTGCCCTCCACTCCCCCCACCCTCATAAAATAAATGATCATCTGGTAGTTCTAAATCTATGAGAAGCCTTACTATCTTACTCCGGCTATTATGTTCTGTGTTTTTCATGCCGCTGCTTTGAAGTATGCCGTTCCAGCGCCAGGCGGGGTTCTTCACGTAATCCCTCATCGTTACTCCTCATAAAATAAAGATCAAACTTCAAACTGGTAAGTTCTCGTTTAATCTTACTATTAATTCTCCTGAGGATTCGAGTGTGTTTACACTCCTCCATGCACCTGGCCAACGTTCTGATCCCACCGTATCTGTGACTCAATGACGTAACCTTCCTTGCAAAGTTAGACACTGGTGCGAAGGTCAACGTTTTGTCAATAAATCTTTTCAACAAGATAAGGAATAATGAGCACCTGATTGCTGACAATGCGACTCTGCATGCCTATGGAGGAGATGTTCTAAGGCCTGCGGGGAGGGCCACTTTAACCTGTGTGCTGCAAAAGGCCACGAGAAACCTGGTTTTCTATGTTTTGAATTCTGACTGTGTGACTCTGCTGGGCAACCGTGCGTGCCAAGATCTTGGCCTGGTGTCCTTCGACCGCACGGTCCACAAAGTGCAACTGTCATTTAACCCGGTTGCAGAATACCAAGACCTGTTCAACGATGACCTGGGGAAGTTACCACTGGCATACCATATTTCCATTGATTCAAATGTACAACCCGTGGTCCGCGCACCTCACAGGGTGTCTCACGCCATGAAAGACAGGGTCGAGGCGATGCTCATGGTCGACATGGGGGTGCTAGAAGCGGTTGGCGAGCCCACCGATTGGGTCTCCACCATGGTCGCCACGCTAAAGAAAGACAAGAATGAAATACGTGTGTGTATCAACCCTAAGGACTTAAACCTTGCCATCAGGCGACCACACTACCCCATGTGGTCTGTTGAGGACGTGGCGGCTCAGGTCGGGCAAGCCACCGTCTTTTCGGTCCTAGACGCTAAGAACTCATTTTGGCAGATCCCATTGGACAAAGCGTCTTCTGACCTGACGACCTTCGCCACACCGTTTGGCAGATTCAAGTTCCTGCGAATGCCATTCGGTTCAATTCCGTTAGCGAGGTGTTCCAGCGAACGATGGAGCAGATATTCTCAGACCTGCCATGTGCCATCATCGTGGATGATATCTTGGTTTATGGGAAGGACATTGCCGAGCACGACCTGAACCTCCGCTGCGTCCTGGATCGGGCGCGAAAGGCCAACCTGAAGCTGAATCCCAAGAAGTGCTGGTTTCATGTCTCAGAGGTCACGTATGTTGGACATGTTTTCACCTCTAATGGACTAAAACCTGATCCCTTGAAGACGGCTGCCATCTCCGAGATGGCAGCCCCCACCAACGTGCCAGGTCTACAACGATTCTTGGGCATGGTGAACTACCTTGGGAAGTTTGTACCAAACCTCAGTGAGCTGAGTGCTCCCCTGCGGCAGCTGACAAAAAAGGATATGGCCTGGGTCTGGCTCCCACATCACCAGCAGGCCTTTGACTGCCTCAAGTCGAAACTGATTAACACTCCGACGTTGCGGTTCTTCGACGCGAGTCGCCCCATCACCGTCACCTGTGACGCTTCCAAGTTCGGTCTGGGTGCGGCTTGCCTTCAGTCTGTCGATGGATCGTTACATCCTGTCTCCTATGCCTCCCGCACCATGACGGACAACCGAGCAGCGGTTACGCTCAGATCGAGAAAGAGCTGCTCGCGGTGGTGTTCGCCTGCTCCAAGTTCAGAGACTTCCTGTTCGGCAGCAGAATTTTACGGTCGAAACCGACCACCAGCCACTGGTGACAATCCTGAACAAGCGATTCACGCTGCCCCTGCCAGGCTGCAGCGTATGATGCTGCAGCTCCAGCGTTTCGACTTTGATATAATCTACAAGAAGGGCACCGAGATGCACATTGCGGACACCCTGTCACGCGCCCCGCGTACCTCCTGCGCTCGCCACCCCTACGAAACAGAGGACTTGCTCGTACTGGGCGTTAACTTTATTCCCACCAAGCAGCTACAGGTTTTGGCCGAGCACACCGCTGCCGATCCAGTTTTGCAGCGGCTTGCCTCTGTGATTAAATCAGGGTGGCCAACAAAGCGCTCCAGCGCGCCGACTGAAACACAGCCTTTCTTCCTGGTCCGCGACGAACTGGTGCTCCAGAATGACGTCATCGTCAAGGGACATAAAGTTGTAGTCCCGTCCTCCCTGTTTGACTTTTACTATTGCGCAGCCCATAGCGGACACCCTGGGGTCGATACAACACTCACCCACGCTCAGTGCCAATTGGAATGGCCAAATATATCCGAGACCGAGTTTCTACCGGGATGGTAGATCTGGTTGTTCTGGACATCAGTCGTGCAGACCACTCGATCCTCTGTTGCCTGGACAGGTTGTTCGGTTGCAGACCGCCGGTGGTCACTCCCGTCTGGCCACCGTGGTTGGGGTGGCTGACTCACCTCGTTCGTACCTGGTCGACTATGAGGGTACCATCTACCGAAGAAGCCGACAACACCTGCTTGCGGTTAATGAGCCGAAGCCGCAGCCTCCGGGGCCCTATGCCCCGCCACTCTCATACCAGCAGCCGGCTGCCGTCCCAGCCAGTGTTCCCTGCATGCCTCGATCCCCATATCGAGCACCCGGTTCCCCTCTGCGCGGGTCCCCTGTTGCCGGTCGCGGTTCTCACTCTCCTGCTTCTACCACCCCACCGCCCTTCCCTGGTTCCCCAGCTGCCTTGCGTCCTCCTGTTTCTATCGTGGGTTTTGAGTCTGGGGTGACACGCTGGTACACAGGCCTTTGGTCAATTTATCAAGAGGGTGAGTGGGCTTTTCAAATCACACAGCACCTGTCGGTGTCCAAAGGTATGTTCTCTGGGCATTTTTCATCGGTCTCAGCTATCTGAGATTGTGTGCATAAACACACAAACCCATTGAAACCCTTCAGTTTGTAACCCACTCCCAGTATCTGTTATTCTACATGTCAATGACTTCCCCATTCCCTGAATGACTCCCGATCTGTAACTCTGGTATCTGTTATTTCCATATATAAACTATCTGAACCCCTACCCTAGATGAAAGCTTGTTACTCTCTCACAGATATCTGTTATTAGAATCATGCAGCATGGAAATAAACCTGTCAGCTTCTCCATGCCGATCAAAATGTCTACCCAAGCTAGTACGTTTTGCCTGTTTGTACACATAAACTTGTACACATGTCTTTTAAACATTACAATTCTACCCACCTCTACCTATTTCTCCGTCAGCTTCTTCCTTATACCCAGCACCCTGTGTGTGGATAAATCTTTCCCCTCTCACGTTAAAGCTGTGCCCTCTAGTTTTAGACTCACCTATCCTGGAGTATAGGCTGTGATCATGCACCTCATCTATGCTTTCCATGATTTCATAAACCTCCATAAGATCCCCCTCGGCCTCCTTCACTCCAGGAAAAACAGTCCCAGTCTATTCAGCCTGATCAATCTGAAGAAAGTTCCCAACTACAAAGGTCTTCTGTCCATTTGCTCCACAGATGTTGCCTGACTCCAGCATATTACTCCAGCACTGTTTTTGCTAAAGATTCCAGCACCTGTAGTTTCTTGTGTCCCCAGCCGATCCAATGTCACCTCATAACTCAAGCCTTCCAATCTTGTAGTATTTCACGTGAATATTAGGTTTAGTGCGACAGGCAGCATCAATGGAGAGAAGGAATGTGTGACGTTTCGGGTCAATAGACAATAGACTATCGGTGCAGGAATAGGCCATTCAGCCCTTCGACCCAGCACTGCCATTCAATGTGATCATGGCTATTTATCCACAATCAGTACCCCGTTCCTGCCATCTCTCCATATACCTTAAATCCGCTATCTCTAACTCTGTCTAGCTCACTCTTGAAAGTATCCAGAGAACCAGCCTCCAATGCCATCTGAGGCAGAGAATTCTACACACTTGCAACTCTCTGTGTGAAAAAGTTTTTCCTCATCTCCGTTCTAAATGGCTTACCACTTTTTCTTAAACTACAGCCCCTCGTTCTGGACTTCCCCAACATTGGGAACATGTTTCCTGCCTCTAGCGTGCCAAACCCTTAATAATCTTATATGTTTCAATAAGATCCCCTCTCATCCTTCTAAACTCCAGAGTATACAAGTCCAGCCGCTCCAATCTATCAACATATGACAGTCCCGCCATCCCGGGAATTAACCTCGTGAACCTATGCTGCACTCCCTCAATAGCAAGAATGCCCTTCCTCAAGTTTGGAGACCAAAACTGTAGACAATACTCCAGGTTTTTGGCTCACTAGGGGCCTGTGCAACTGCAGGAGGACCTCGTTGCTCCTATACTCAACTCCTCGTGTTATGAAGGCCAACATTCCGCTTTCTTCACTGCCTGCTGGACCTGCATGCTTACTTTCAGTGACAGATGAACAAGGACCCCCAGATCCTGTTGTACTTCCCCTTTTCCAACTTGACACCATTTAGATAATAATCTGCCTTCCTGTTTTTGCCACCAAAGTGGATAACCTCATATTTATCCACATTAATCTGCATCTACCATGCATTTGCCCACTCACTCAACCTGTCCAAGTCACCCTGCATCCATTTAGCATCCTCCTCACAGTTCACACTACCACACAGCTTTGTGTCATTTAAACATTTGATAATGTTACTTTTAATCACTTCATCCAAATCATTAATCTATATTACTAGAAGTCTGATCTTGACCACTTCCTGTTGTTCTGTATACTGATTTTGGAAATGGCGCTGCCACTTACGGCTGTGATTTTTTGCCATCTTACTCAGAGTCCCCCTCCGCTGCGCAGGACAAGAGGATTTTTGCCATCGGTGACAAATAAAAGAGTTATTAGTGTTTAAAAAATGTTGAGATTCTCTCTCCTGAAGGCCACGCCCCTTCCGGAGGGACTATAAAACCCGGAAGTGTTGAGTGTCTCAGTCAGTCTCTGTGAAATGGAGGAGAGAGAGGGTCACGTCTCTCAGTCTGAGCTGTGAATAACATTGAACACATGTCTACTAAACTGTGAGTGGTTTTACTGACCTGTCAGTGCCCGTAATGTGGTTTGAAAATATAGTTTGGAAATGCTGAAACTGTGTTGCCTTTGGTTTGCAAATGCTAAAGCTGTGTTGCCTTTGGTTTGGAAATGCTAAAGCTGTGTTGTCTAATTAAAGCTGCCTTGCTTAATTAAAGTTGCCTTGCCTAATTAAAGTTGCCTTCTATATAATTAAAAGTCTAATCTTGACCACTTCCTGTTTGTGCTTTATATTGATTTTAGAAAAAACGCTACCACGTATGGCTGTGATTTTTAGCCATCTTTGAGTCCCCCTCCGCTCATCAGGTGCCGAGGATTTTTCCCATCGATGAAAAATAAAAGTTGTTAGTGTTTAAAAAATGTTGAGATTCTCTCTTCTGTCAATCACACCATGAAGGCCACGCCCCTTCTGGTTGAAGGGGGAGGGACTATAAAATGCAAAAGTGTGGGCGTTGCTCAGTCTCTGCAACATGGAGGAGGGAGAGGTCACTACTCGCTGACTTTATTGGCCTTGCACCCTGTTTGAAATGGTATGAAACTGCACTTGACTTTGGTGGCCTTGCACCCTGTTTGAAGTGGTAAGAAATTGCACTGGAATTTGGTGGCCTTGCACCCTGCTTGAAATGGAATTTCAAGGAATAGCCGTGAGTCAACTGCTAGCCCACCAGCCGTGAGTGAGTGAGCTGCCAGCACAACAAGCTTGAGTGACTGAGCCGCCAGCCCAAGAATCCATTCGGCCCTCAATGTCCACACTACCCCCTCTGGAAACCAGTCCCTTCACAACACCCATACTAGCACTCCAGAAAACCCCCTCCCCCCTCCCCCACTGGCCACCAATATTGGAATTGGTGGAGAGGTGGAATATTGCGTTGGGGGAACAGCCCTCCCGTATGATGCATGGACCCAACGGGTCCCACTTAGTCTCGTATATATTGTAAATAGCTGTGGTCCCTGCACCGAGCCTTGCGCTACCCCTTTTGAAGAATTCTCGATCCGAAACGTCACCCATTCCTTCTCTCCAGAGATGCTGTCTGTCCCACTGAGTTACTCCAGCATTTTGTGTCTACCTTTGAATTAAACCAGCATCTGCAGTTCTTTCGTACACAATATTAGGTTTAGGTTCGGCTTAAGTTTATTATTGTCACATGTGCCATGGTGCAGTGAAAAGCTTTGTTTTGCCTGCTTTATGCTTTCCACTCAGATCAGATAATACTATAAATAAATACAATCAATTCAAACTCAGTTTTGTAGTGCATCAGTCCCAGAGACACAGTCCAATGTCTGCAATACAGTAGACCATTCAGAAGATTGTTAACAAAGGGGAAGAAGCTGTTCTAGATAGGTGTTGCATGCTTTCAAGTTTCTGTACCTTCTGCTGGAAGGGAACAGGGAGAAGGATGACCAGGGTTTGACAAGTCAGTGATTATGTTGGCTGCTTTTCCGAGGCAGCATGGTGGGAAGTCTAAATCTGGTCTGTGTGAAAAAAAAGATACAAAGTAACTCAGCAGGTCAGGCAACATCTCTGAAGAATGTGGATCGGAGACGTTTCTGGTCAGGATACTTCTTCGGACTGATTGTAAGGGGTGGGGGAAATAAAGCTGGAAGAGAGGAGGGGCATTACAAAATGTAATGAAAACAGGAAAGGACCAGGACAGGAACAGGAAAACAGGATGGACCAGGCAAGGAGGAGGTTTTAATAGGCAGATGGTGGGAACAGAGGCCAGAGATTAAAACAGAAGGTGTGAGATGTAAGGATATATGACTCCATGATAGTGGAGTTGCAAATGATGAAGCCATTGGAAGAGATGTAAGAGGAGGGTGAAGGGAGAAATAGGTGTGAGCCAGGTAAGGAACAGGAAGGGGGGAGTTGTTAGAGATTACAATAGACAAGAGGTGTAGGCCATTTTGCCACTCGAGCCAGCACTGCCATTCAATGTGATCATGTTTGATCATCGACAATCAGTACCCAATTCCTGTCTTCTCCTCTTATCCCTTGACTCCGCTATCTTTAAGGGTTCTGTCTAGCTCTGTCTGGCAGTGACTAGTGGGGTACCGCTCGGTGCTGGGACTGCAGATATTTACAATATATATCAATGTTTTAGATGAAGGAATTAAAAGTAAAATATTAGCAAATTTGCAGGTGACATAAAGTTGGGTGGCAGAGTGAACTGTGAGGAGGATGTTATGAGAATACAGGGTGGTTTGGACAGGCTGCGTGAGTGTGCAGATGCATGGCAGATGCAGTTTAATGTGGATAAATGTGAGGTTATCCACTTTGGTAGCAAAAACAGGAAGGCAGATTATTACATAAATGGTGTCAAGTTGGGAAAAGGAGAAGTACATCGGGATCTGGGGGTCCTTGTTCATCAGTCAATGAAAGTAAGCAGGCAGGTACAGCAGGCAGTGAAGAAAGCGAATGGCATGTTGGCCTTCATAACAAGAGTTAAGTATGGGAGCAAAGAGGTATTGTGTATTGAGCATTGTGTGCAGTTTTGGTCCCTTAATTTGAGGAAGCACATTCTTGCTACTGAGGGAGTGCAGCGTAGGTTTAACACGGTTAATTCCCGGGATGGCGGGACTGTCATATGCTGAGAGAATGGAGCAGCTGGGCTTGTATACTTGTATACTCTGGAATTTAGAAGGTTGAGAGGGGATCTTATTGAAACATGTAAGATTAGTAAGGGTTTGGACACGCTAGAGGCAGGAAAAATATTCCCGATTTTGGGGGAGTCCAGAACCAGGGGCCACAGTTTAAGAATAAGGGGTAAGCCACTTAAAATGGAGATGAGGAAACACTTTTTCACACAGAGAGTTGTGAGTCTGTGGAATTATCTGCCTCAGAGGGCTGTGGAGGCCAGTTCTCCGGATACGTCCAAGAGAGAGCTAGATAGGGCTCCTTAAAGATAACGGAGTCAGGGGATATGGGAAGGAGGCACGAACGGGGTACAGATTGGGGATGATCAACCACAATCACATTGAATGGCTCGAAGGGCCGAATGGCCTACTCCTGCACCTATTGTCTATTGTCTATGTTTCCTGCCTCTAACGTGTCCAAACCCTTAATAATCTTATATGTTTCAATAAGATCCACTCTCATCCTAAATTCCAGAGTATACAAGCCCAGCCGCCCCATTCTATCAACATATGACAGTCCCGCCATCCCGGGAATTGACCTGGTGAGCCTATGCTGCACTCCCTAAATAGCAAGAATGTACTTAAAATTGGAGGATTCAATGTTCATACTATTGGGTTGTAACCTTGGTAAATGTGTAAACAAAAAAATAGTGTTAATGTGCGGTGTTTGCTGATCAGCGCGGACTCAGTGGGTCAAAGGGCCTGTTTCCACACTGTATCTTTTAACTAAACTAAACTGAATGGAGTACAATAAATTAATCTGAATGTTAATCTGAATGCTATGTTTCAAAAGCTTGGAGCCAAATGCTTAAATAGACTTGGCAGAGAGGGATATTGTTAATGTGGGCAAAAGGGATTAGTGTAGTTGACTAAATTGCATGAACCCAGTATGGCAAAGAGCTCATTTCTGTGATCATAGAGATATAGAGTAGTGCAGCACAGAAACCTTTCCTTCAGGTAACCTTGTCTATGCTGACCAGGATCCTCATCCGCACGACCCCATTTGACCACATTGGGATCTCATCTCTCTACTCCTTTCCTACCCATGTACCCGGACACCCCTACCCTGGAGAAAGGACTCCAGCTATCTATGCTGTCTATGCCCCTCATGATCTTATTATCCTTTATCACCCTTCTTTCAGGCATCATCCTGGTGAATCTTTTTTATCCAACTATAAATATATGACTCAATATTCAAGTGTGCAAAGAAGTTATGGGTTTCTGTTCCTTTATGTGGAAATCCTCACTTGTATTCCAGCCTGTAATTCCAGAGTATCTGTTTATTTATAAACCCCCAAATCCCTGGACCCCACCTTGTTCCCAGATACCTGTATATGTTTTCATATCGCTGACCAACTTGCAATCAGCTGCTATCTCTGTGTAGGGTTCGTGATGTTCTATTTCTTGTATTTTCAGTTTTTATTTCACTCTTGCCCTGACACAAACTGTTAATTTGTTTATTTTCAGGATTTAGGGAATGATTTGAAGACTGTTTGGCCAGATCTGTCTAACTGGAACACTCTTTGGTAATGGTTTGTGCCGAAGGTGGATAAATCCCCAGGGGCTGACCAAATATATACTTGCACCTTGTGAAACACTAGAGTAGACATTTTGGAGCCTCTTGCACAGATATTACTAACATCTTTAGGCACAGGTGGCTAATGTTGTACTGTTATGTAAGGGCACCAATGACAAGCCAGGGCACCACTGGCGAGTGAGCCTGCATCAGTAGTGGGTACGTTACTACAGGTGATTCTGAGGGACAGCATTTACCAACTGTTGATAGATAAAGACTGATGAGGGATAATCATGGGAAATCATATCTCACAAATTACAATAATACAATGCGAGTTGTTCCATAGAAATGCGTACAATGTGTTTGTACTACAAGGAGTATTGTATGTTCTCCACGTGACCTGCGTGGGTTTTCTCCGGGACCTCCGGTTTCCTCCCACACTCAAAGACATACAGGTTTGTAGGTTAATTGGCTTCTGTAAAATTGTAAATGTGTGTAGGATAGTGTTAGTGTTCGGGGATCGCTGGTCGGCGTGGACTCGGGTAGGTCGGGTGGCTGAAGGGCCTGTTACCTCGCTGTATCACTAAACTAAACTAACCTAAACTAATCTGTACTAAATTAAACTAAACTAATACACCTCTGACCCGCTAATTACATCCCTCGCATGTGTCTAAAGCACCGATACTTAAATAAAATTAATATTAAATGTGAATTAAACATGCTTACGCTAGGCACTTGGATCTTGCTCAGACACCGCAGCTAGGGTTAAATATGGATAGAAAATGCATAAACCAAAGGGTTCACCGCCACCAAGTGCAGATGTGAACTATGTTCTTCATTTCCCTCCACAGATGCAGTCTGACTTGCCAAGTTCCTCCAGCACTCTGCACTTTGCTCAAAATTCCAGCATCTGCATTTTCTCATGTTTCCAAAGCTCTCGAGACTGGTTTTGTTGCTGACCTCTGGTGCTGCTTGTGTGGAGATTGCATGTCGACTCTGTAACCGCGTGGGTTTGGACAAGGGGCCTGACCTGAAACGTCACCGAACCCCGTTCTCCATAGATGCTGCCTGACCCGCTGAGTTACTCCAGCACTCTGTGAAACGTCACCTATCCATGTTCTCCAGAGATGCTGCCTGACCCGCTGAGTTACTCCAGCACTCTGTGAAACGTCACCTATCCATGTTCTCCAGAGAAGCTGCCTGACCCGCTGAGTTACTCCAGTTAACAAGCATCTGCAGTTCCTTGTTTCTACATTCTTCATTCTATAAGTACATAAGTCCATAAGTTCCAGGAGCAGTATTCGGCCCATCAAGTCTACTCCGCTATTCAATCACGGCAAATCTATCTTTCCCTGCTAATCCCCTTCTCCAGCCTTCTCCCTGTAACCCCTGACACCCGCACTAATCAACAATCTGTCGATCTCTGTCTTAAAAATACCCATTGACTTGGCCTCCACAGCCTTCTGTGGTAATGAATTCCACAGATTCACCACCCTCTGACTAAAGAAATTCCTCCTCATTATCTTTCCAAAGGTATGTCCTTTAATTCTGAGTGTTTTCTTTTGTCCTGTTGTTTTAATTCCATTTATTTTAGTTGTGTATGTGTGGGGGGGACTTGTTTTTAGTCTCCTCCTTCGGGGGGGATGCGACCTTTTCTTGTCGTATCCCCCGTCTCTGTCTCTGTCTGCGCTGAGGCCTAATCGCGGAGCTGGCGGCCTCCAACTGGGACCGACCTCGAGGCTCCGGAGACAGAGGCAGGACTCACCATCGCGAAGCTGGCCGGCTTCGGGGCTGTGGTGGCGTTCCAGCGGTGGCGACCTGACTTCGGAGCCTCGGAGGCTCGGCCGCGGGCCTAGTGGACGACAACGTCAGGAGCTCGCAGGCCCCAGGTTGGTAACCGGTTCTCCGGAGCTTCCGCAGCAACAGCGTCGTCCGCTGGACTGGAGGGTGGCAGCTTCGTCCGGCCTGTTCGCGGGGCTCGACTTACCATCACCCGGTGGGGGACCAACATCGGAGGCCTGGATCGCCTCAATGCAGAGGGGAAAATAAAGAGGGAAGAGACAAGGACTTTAAGACTTTTGCCTTCCATCACAGTGAGGAGATGCCTGGAAGACTCACTGTGTTGGATGTTAAATCTGTGTTCATTGTGTGTTTTGTTATTTTATTCTATGTTATGACTAAAAAGTCTGAATGACAATAAAGGATACTTTGACTTTTGACACTTGCCGGACATGTGTGTCTCGAAAAAATCCGGAATCATCACATCGAAAAGGAGGCCTAAAAGGTCTGGGCAGAAAGAATGAACCATTGACAAACGCAAGATGGATGTTACCGTGCTCTTGCTTATAGCAGTCTGTTACCTGTCCGATAGTTGTCCCGAGATTGCTGAGCCAAACAGCAATCCCAGGAAAAATACTGATGTGGTAAATGGTCCTTTCCAGTTCTGGTCACAAACCAGATCCCACTGCAGCGATGGAGGTGAGACAAAGGCACAGTGATTACCACGTATACGTAGCGATTAACTCTCTTAAAATACATCAAGAAAACCTTTCAATATTCACTTCATCTTTTGCAACAGTGATTTGCTACGAGTAATTCTACTAGTAACGGCGGCATGGTGCGCAGAGGCGGAAATCGCTTTTAAAACATGGGGGGGGGGGGGCACCCGGGGGGGGGGGGCACCCAGAGGCCTGACATCTAGGACAGGGGTCGGCAACCTACAGCCCGCGGGCCAGATGCGGCCCATAACCCAAAATCATCCAGCCAGCAGGCGGTTTTATTTTCAATTAGTTTTCGCGACCTGGGAGCTAGAGCCAGTCCTGGAGCAGGCGACCTGGGAACTGCAGGCCCTTTGGCCCACCGTCTCCATGCCGACCAGCAATCACCCCGCACACTAGCACCATCCGACACAATTTACAATCGTATTCACTGGAGTTTAGAAGGATGGGGGGGATCTTATAGAAACATATAAAATTATAAAAGGACTGGGCAAGCTAGATGCAGGAAAAATGTTCCCAATGTAGGGCGAGTCCAGAACCAGGAGCCACAGTCTTAGAATAAAGGGAAGTAATTTAAGACTGAGGTGAGAAAAAACTTACCCAGAGAGTTGTGAATTTATGGAATTCCCTGCCACAGAGGGCAGTGGAGGCCAAATCACTGGATGGATTTAAGAGAGAGTTACTGTAGATAGAGCTCTAGGGGCTAGTGGAATCAAGGGATATGGGGAGAAGGCAGGCACGGGTTATTGATAGGGGACGATCAGCCATGATCACAATGAATGGCGGTGCTGGCTCGAAGCCAAATAGCCTCCTCATGCACCTATTTTCTATGTTTCTAATTTAGCGAAGCATTTAACCTACAAACCTGCACGTCTTTGGATGTGCCGACCTGGGAACTGCAGCTAGATCCGGGCTGCTAGTTTCTAGGAGCTGGTGGCCTCCAACATGAAATCGACATTGAGGGCTCCGGTGGCAGAGCCTGTGGACTTACCATCACGGAGCTGGCTGACTTCGGAGGCTGTGGTGCCGGTTTTTTGCTGCAACATGGGGGGGAATTGTCACCCACCCCTCAAAACATGGGGGGGACATTTCCCCCCCCCCCCCCCCCAGGATTTCCGCTATGCAGCGCCAGAGACCCGGGTTTCTGTCTGTACGAAGTTTGTACGTTCTCCCCATGACCTGCGTGGGTTTTCTCCAGGTGCTCCGGTTTCCTCCAGCACTCCAAAGAAGTGCGGGTTTGTAGGTTAATTGGCTTTGGTAAAATTGTAAATTGTCCCTAACGTGTGTAGGATAGCGCTAGTGTGCAAGGATCGCTGGTCGGTGCGGATTCGGTGGGCAGAAGAGCCTGTTTCCATGCTGCATCTCTAAACTAAACCAGACTAGAAACTAAACCTCTACTTGCAGATGCTGGTTTATACCAAAGATGTAGTGCATTCAGAAAGTATTCAGACCCCTTCACTTTATCCACATTTTGTTACCTTACAGCCTTAAGCGCCTGTCCCACTTTCACGACCTAATTCATGATATTTTTTAGTCGTGGACATTTTTCATCATGTTAGAAAAAACACCCCGACCTACTTGATGGCACGAGTACCTACGATTAGCATCGCGGCCTGCTACAACCTACCTACGACCTCGTGACGACCATGCTGCGAGTGTGAGTCAAGGGCAAACTCGGCAGACGTCGTGAATTAGGTCGTGAAAATGTGACAGGACCTTTATTTTAAAATTGATTAAATTCATTTTTTATCATCAATCCACATACAATAACCCAGAATGAAGAAGTGAAAACAGGTGTTTAGAAATTTTTGCAAATAATTAAAAATAAATAACTGAAATATCACTACAACATAAGTATTCAGACCCTTTGCTATGACACTCAAAATTGAGCTTAGGTTCATCCTGTTTCCATTGATTATCCTTGAGATGTTTCTACAACTTGATTGGAGTCCACCAGTGTTAAATTAAATTGATTGGACATGATTTGGAAAGGCACACACAGGTCTATATAAGGTCCCACAGTTCACAGTGCACGTCAGAGCACAAACCAAGCCATGAAGACGAAGGCATTGTCCGTAGACCTCCGAGACAGGGTTGTATTGAGACACAGATCTGGGGAAGGGTATAAAACAATTTCTGCAGCATTGCCGGTCCCGAAGAGCACAGGACCTCTCCCCACGCAGGTCACGGTCCGTGTTACCACCTGACGAGGGGAGAGGTCCCCAGTGGAGGTCTCTCTATGAGGGAGTCCTCCCCCTTTACATCGGGGACCTGGGGTGGAGAGTGTTGCACAAAGCCGTGGCCTGTAACAGGTACTTGAGCCGGTTCACGGACTCGTCCGCCGCCTGTCACTTTTGCGGCGAGGAGGAGACCGTGTTCCATGTCTACATGGAGTGTGAGAGGTTGCAGCCCTTGTTCGAGTATCTGAAGGGGCTGCTCCTCAGGTTTTGGCTCCACTTTAGTCCAACGCTATTGATTTTTGGGCACCCGGTGCAGAGGGGTAGGGTCGGGAGGGAGTAGGGGGTCTCCCTGTCGGTCTGCTCCTGGGCCTGGCCAAGATGGCCATTCGCGGGTCCAGGCAGCGGGCAGTCGACGGCCGCACAGCAGTCGGCTGCCTGCCCCTCTTCCGGGGTTACGTCCGTGCCCGCGTGTCCCTAGAGAGGGAACACGCGGTGTCCACGGGGACTGTGGAGGCTTTCCGTGAACGCTGGTCACCGCAGGAGGTCGAATATATTATTGACAAAGATGATAATATTTTAATTTGAGAACTTTCTTTGTAAATGCCAATATAGGCATCCTCTGATCGTGTTACTGTTTTGTATTTGTTGGTTTGAATAAAAGCATTTGTAAAAAAAAAAAGAGCACAGTGGCCTCCGTCATTCTTTAATCGAAGAACTTTGGAATCACCAGGACTCCATGAAGAGCTGGCCGCCCGGCCAAACTGAGCAATCGGGGGAGAAGGGCCTTGGTCAGGGAGGTGACCAAGAACCTGATGGTGACTCTGACAGAGCTCCAGAGTTCCTTTGTGGTGATGAGAGAACCTTCCGGAAGTACAACTCTATCTGCGGCACCCCACCAATCAGGCCTTTATGGTAGAGTGGCCGGATGGAAGCCACTCCTCAGTAAAAGGCACATGACAACCCGCTTGGAGTTTGCCAAAAGGGTTGTTTTCTCTGGTGCTCTGGTCTGATGAAACCAAGATTGAACTCTTTGGCCTGAATGCCAAGCCTCACGTCTGGAGGAAACCAGGCACCGCTCAACACCTGGCCAATACCAGACCTACGGTGAAGCATGGTGGTGGCAGCATCATGCTGTGGGGATGTTTCTCAGAGGCAGGAACTGGGAGACGAGTCAGGATCGAGGGAAAGATGAACGGATCAAAGTACAGAGAGATCCTTGATGAAAACCTGCTCCAGAGCATTTAGGACATCAGACTGGGGCGGAGGTTCACCTCCCGAAGCACACAGCCAAGACAATGCAGGAGTGGCCTCCCAGAGCCCAGCCAGAGCCCAGACTTGAACCTGATCCAACATCTCTGGAGGGACCTGAAAATAGCTGTGCATCGACGCTCCCCATCCAATCTGACAGAGCTTGAGAGGATCTGCAGAGAAGAATGGGAGAAATTATCCAAATACAGGTGTGCCAAGCTTGTAGCGTCATACCCAAGAAGACAAGGCTGTAATCGCTGCCAGAGGTGCCTCAACAAAGTACTGAGTAAAGGGTCTGAATACTTATGTAAATGTGATATTTCAGTTTTTCATTTTTAATTACTTTGCAAAATTTTCTAAACATCTGTTTTCGCTTTTTTGTTCTGGCATATTGTGTGTGGACTGAAGATTAAAAAAATGAATTTAATCCATTTTAGAATAAGGCTGTAATGTAACAAAATGTGGAAAAAGGGAAGGGGTCTAAATACTTTCTAAATGCACTGTATACACTGGAGTAACTCAGCGGGTCAGGCAGCATCTGTGGAGAACATGGATAGGTGACGTTTCACAGAGTGCTGGAGTAACTCAGCGGGTCAGGCAGCATCTGTGGAGAACATGGATAGGTGACGTTTCACAGAGTGCTGGAGTAACTCAGTGGGTCAGGCAGCATCTGTGGAGAACATGGATAGATGACGTTTCACAGAGTGCTGGAGTAACTCAGCGGGTCAGGCAGCATCTGTGGAGAACATGGATAGGTGACGTTTCACAGAGTGCTGGAGTAACTCAGTGGGTCAGGCAGCATCTGTGGAGAACATGGATAGGTGACGTTTCACAGAGTGCTGGAGTAACTCAGCGGGTCAGGCAGCATCTCTGGAGAACATGGATAGGTGACGTTTCGGATCGGGACCCTTATTTCGACCCGAACTGACGCTAAATGTTATGCATCCGTTTCCCCCAGAGATGCTGCCTGACCCGCTGAGTTATTCCAGCATTTTTCATCTTTCTTTGGTATAAACCAGCATCTGCAGTTTCTAGGATTATTATCAAACTCTGATTTTAATTTGAATTTAGTATAGTTTAGTTTAACATAGTTTTAGTTGAGTATATTTTTAGTTTAGTTTAGTTTTAGTTTAGTTTCGTCTATTATTCTCACGTGTACCGAGGTACAGTGAAACACTTTTTGTTGCATGCCAACTAGTCAGTGAAAATGATTACAATCGAGCCGTCCACAGTGTACAGATACAGGATAAAGGGAATAACGTTTAGTGCAAGGTGAAGAGCAGTAAACATGGATAGGTGACGTTTCATGTCAGGACCCTCTTCGCCTGCCACATCGAATAATAAAAGGCTTGGATAGGGTAAATGTGGAGAGGATGTTTCCATTAGTGGCAGAATCTGGAACCAAAGGCCAGAACCTCAGAATAAAAGGATGTTTCTTTCGATAGGAAATGAGGAGGAATTTCTTTAGTCAGAGGGTGGTGAATCTGTGTACTTCTTTGCCACAGAGGTCATCAGTGGATATTTTTAAGACCAAAATAGATAGATTCTTATTAGTACTGGTGTAAGTCAGCCTTGTTTGAATGACGGAGTAGACTTGAGGGGCCAATTGGCCTAATTCCTCTCCTGCAGCGTCTGGATTTATGCCCTTATGATAACGGGCTGATTAGTTATCTGGCTGTTTGTGAAGTACACTTTGCCAACCTCTATATTTAGTGCACGCACATGAACTTCAACCTTGCATCGACAGCTGTGTAGGCCAAGGCCTCACGATGACATTTATACAGGTTTGAGTGACTTGTGTATCTTGTCCCGCGTATTCACTGTGTGAAGTCAGGTCTTTGGAGTGTGGGAGGAAACCGGAGCACCCGAAGAAAACCCACGCGGTCCACGGGGAGCACGGACAAACTCAGTACAGACAGCACTCGTGGTTGGGATCGAACCCGGGTCTCCGGTGCTGCAAGCGCTGTAAAGCAGTAACTCTACCAATGCGCCACCGTGGCCGCCATTAGTTATGTTAGAGTGGCGCACGTCAAGAGAGTAGGAGACGCCGAGAGTAGGAGCTGCCCATGCTGGAATCTTGAGCAAAGTGTGAATAAAGACAATTAGCAAGGTCAAAGGATAGAAGTATGTAAAATGATGTGAGTAACCAGATAGGGTAGACAGTCAGAACCTTTAGAGAACGGAGACGAGGAAACACTTTTTCCACACCGAGAGTTGTGAGTTTGTGAAATTCTCTGCCTCAGAGGGCAGTGGAGGCAGGTTGTCTGGATGCTTTCAAGAGAGAGCTAGATAGAGCTCTTGATGATAGCGGAGTCAGGGGATATGGGGGGAAGGCAGGAACGGGGTACTGATTGTGGATGATGAGCCATGATCACGTTGAATGGCGGTGCTGGCTCGAAGGGCCAAATGGCCTACTAAATGCACCTATTGTCTATTGTCTTAACAACATCCATTCTATAGCAGGGGGTAACCAGAAGTGAACACAATACTCCAAATGTGGCCTCACCAACATCTTGCACAATTGAAACGTATCATCCCAACTTCTGCACTCAATACTCTGAATGCTGAAGCCAATTGATGGTATATTTAATTCCATCATCCTAATCGATATAGAGCCTGTCTTTCTCACGTAGTGGAAGTGCCCAATGCTAGGTTTAAGGTGAGAGGGCGAATGTGATGTAGATGTGTGGGCACAGGGTGTGGTGGGTGCCTGGAATGCGCTGCCAGGGGTGGAGGCACATACGATAGTGCTGTTTAAGAGGCTTTTAGACAGGCACGTGTATATGCAGGGAATGGAGGATATGGATCACGTGCAGGCAGAAGAGATTAGCATGGGCATTATAGACCGAATGGCCTGTTCCTGTGCTGTACTGTTCTATGTTCTATGTAATTGAAAGAATAAACCTAGCAATTATAGACTTGTTAGTTTGATGTCAGTGGTGGGCAAATTAATGGAAAGAATACTTAGAGATAATATATATAAGCATCTGGATAAACAGGGTCTGATCAGGAACAGTCAACATGGATTTGTGCCTGGAAGGTCATGTTTGACAAACCTTCTTGAATTTTTTGAAGCGGTTACTAGGGAAATTGATGAGGGTAAAGCAGTGGATGTTGTCTATATGGATTTCAGTAAGGCTTTGACAAGGTTCCCCATGGAAGGTTGGTTAAGAAGGTTCAATCTTTGGGTGTTAATGGCGGAGTAGCAAGATGGATTCAACCGTGGATGAATGGGAGATGTCAGAGAGTAATGGTGGATGGCTGTTTGTCAGGTTGGAAGCCGGTGACCAGTGGGGTGCCTCAGGGATCTGTGTTGGGTCCACTGTTGTTTGTCATGTACATCAATGATCTGGATGATGGGGTGGAAAATTGGATAAGTAAGTATGCAGATGATACTAAGATAGGTGGTGTTGTGGATAATGAATTAGATTTTCAAAGTCTACAGAGAGATTTGGGCCATTTGGAAAAGTGGGCTGAAAGATGGCAGATGGAGTTTAATGCTGATAAGTGTGAAGTGCTACATCTTGGCAGGACAAATCAAAATAGGACGTACATGGTAAATGGTAGGGAATTGAGGAATGCTGTGGAACAGAGAGATCTAGGAATAACTGCGCATTGGTCCCTGAAGGTGGAATCGCATGTAGATAGGGTGGTAAAGAAAGCCTTTGGTGTGCTGGCCTTTATAGATAAGAGCATTGAATATAGGAGTAGGGAAGTAATGTTAAAATTGTACAAGGCATTGGTAAGATCAATTCTGGAGTATGGTGTACAATTTTGGTCGCCTAATTGGATGTCAACGAAATGTAGAGAGTACAGAGGAGATTTACAAGAATGTTGCCTGGGTTCCAGCAACTATGTTACAGAGAAAGGTTGAACAAGTTATGTCTTTATTCTTTGGAGTGCAGAAGGTTAAGGGGGGACGTGATAGAGGTCTTTAAAATGATGAAAGGGATAGACAGAGTTGACATGGATAAGCTTTTCCCATTGAGCGTAGGGAAGATTCAAACAAGAGGGCCCGACATGAGAATTAAGGGGCAGAAGTTTAGGGGTAACGTGAGGGGGATCTTCTTTACTCAGAGGGTGGTGGCTGTGTGGAATGAGCTTCCAGCAGAAGTGGTGGAGGCAGGATCGATTTTAACATTTAAAAGTAAAGTGGATAGGTATATGGGCGTGAAGGGAATGGAGGGGTATGGTCTGAGTGCAGGTAGATGGGACTAGGGGAAAACAAATGGTCGGCACGGACTGGAAGAGCCGAGAGGGCCTGTTTCCGTGCTGTAATTGTTATATGGTTATATGTTCTATGTAAATAGAGGCTCGACCAGCCCCGACGCGGGGTCGATTGCGCGGGGGAGCTGACATCCCCCCCACCGATGCAGGAACTGGATCACCCCGACACGGATGGCCAAAACGCTGCCGGCTACGGGAGTCAAGATCGTCCCGTTAACGGGGGCTTGAGGCCCCCGAAAGCGGAGAAGAAATGAGGGAAGATATTTGAACTTTTTTTTCGCCTTCCATCACAATGAGGAATGTGGAGGAGTCACTGTGTGGACATAGTACCAGAAATACTATATCCCAGTGAAAAAGAAAGGCTTCATGAGCTATCCCTAGATTACTAAGAAAGTTAAGAGAAAGCACACAATACCTGAAGATTCATGGGTATGTTAAAAAACACTGGTGAATTCGGGCAACTGTACCATCCTACCACAAATAGAGAACAGTCCTGAGCTACCATCGACCTGATCGGTGACCCTCGGACTATCTTTGATCGGGCTTTACTGGCTTTTGCTTTCACTAAACGTTATTCAAGTTAATCCGTTGACCATGAATCTGTACACTAGGTGCAGGAGTAGGCCATTCGGCCCTTCGAGCCAGCACCACCAATCAATGCGATCATGGCTGATAATCCCCAATCAGTACCCCGTTCCTGCCTTCTCCCCATATCCCCTGACTCCGCTATCTTTAAGAGCCCTATCTAGCTCTCTCTTTAAAGTATCCAGAGAACCGGCCTCCACCGCCCTCTGAGGCAGAGAATTCCACAGACTCACAACTCTCTGTGTGAAAAAGTGTTTCTTCGTCTCCGTTCTAAATGGCTTACCGCTTATTCTTAAGCTGTGGCTCCTGGTTCTGGACTCCCCCAACATCGGGAACATGTTTCCTGTCTCTAATTAGGGTTCCTCCTCAAATTAGGGGACCAAAACTGCACACAATACTCCAGGTGTGGTCTCACACTACTGTTTGTGGTTTATAGAACAGCCTGGATAAGAATGTACGAGGCTTGGTTAGTTTAGTTTAGCATAGTGATACAGTGCAGAAACAGCCCCTTTGGCCCACCCCTGCACATTAACACTATCCTATACACACACTAGGGATAATTTTACACTTATACCAAGCTAATTAACCTACAATTAGATCATTTGATAGAGCTAAAGTTAGATAGAACTCTTAAAGATAGCAGAGACAAGGGATATGAGGAGAAGGCAGGAACGGGGTACTGATTGTGGATGATCAGCCATGATCACAGTGAATGGCGGTGTTGGCTCGAAGGGCCGAGTAGCCTACTCCTGCACCTGTTGTCTATTGTTTATTGCACATCTTTGTAGCGTGAGAGGAAACCAAAGATTTCGGACAAAACCCACGCAGGTCACTGGAGGAACGTGCAAACTCTGCACATACAGCACCCGTGATCAGGATGGAACCCGGGTCACTGGCGCTGTGAGGCAGAAACTCCACCGCTGCGCCACCGTGCCGCCCCAATATTTATAAAATATGAGGTGTTGCATTTTGGGAAGTCAAACCAGGGCAGGATGTTCACAGTGAAGAATAAGACCCTGGGGAGGAGGGTTGTAGACCAGAGGGGTCTGCAAAGTACAGGCATATCGTTTCCCGAAGGTAGACTGAAGGGAATTGAAATTGGAGGAACAGCATCTCATATTTCACTTGGGCAGCTTACAACCCAGCGGTATGACTATTGACCTCTAACTTCAAGTAACCTTTGCTCTCCCTCTCTCTCCATCCCTCCCCCACCCTCGTGCTCCGACTCGTTTCACTGATTAATTTTTGCTGCTTGTGTGCCTCATTGGAATTTCCCCTCAGCCAACGATGGGCCAGTGAACAATTCCTAGATCACCGTCAGTTTTCACACTGTCCATGCTCTATCTACCCGGGGAAAGGCAGGAACGGGGTACTGATTGTGGATGATCAGCCATGATCCCATTGAATGGTGGTGCTGGCTCGAAGGGCTGAATGGCCTACTCCTGCACCTATTGTCTATTGTCTACCTGTCCCTATCTCCAGTTCCCCTCTCCCCCGACTCTCAGTCTGAAGAAGGGTTTCGATCCCGAAACCTCACCCATTCCTTCTCTCCAGAGATGCTGCCTGTCCCCGCTGAGCCACTCCAGCATGTTTGGTCTAACTTTCTAAAGTACAGATTGGTACGCCCTATCTGCTTGCATCACAGGTGGACAGGGTGGCGAAGAAGGCTTTTGGATTTTCATCAGTCGGGGAACTGTGTATAAAAAAAACAAGGGACACAAAGAACTACAGGTGTTGGTTTAACCAAAAAGACACAATGTGCTGGAGTAACTCATCGGGTCAGGCAGCATCTCCGGAGAGCATGAATAGGTGATGTTTCAGGTTGGGATCTGTCCCCAGACATTATGTTACAGTTGTACATAACATTAGTGAGGCTGTTATTCAACAGACAATGACGAGTACACCTCCTGTGCTTTACCCACAAGGGCACTCTGCAACAGCAAGGACCACATGTCCCTCGGCCACTTCAAGGACAAAGCCGTCCGTTCAAACACTGCAAAATACTTGTCCACATCCTTCTCATTAAACGGGGGAACCAGGCGGATGTTCTTGCTCATATCAAACTCCCATTAACCATATAGCCACCACCCTCTGAGTAAAGAAGTTCCCCCTCACGTTACCCCTAAACTTCTGTCCCTTAATTCTCATGTCATGCCCTCTTGTTTGAATCTTCCCTACCCTCAATGGGAAAAGCTTATCCACGTCAACTCTGTCTATCCCTTTCATCATTTTAAAGACCTCAATCAAGTCCCCCCTTAACCTTCTGCGCTCCAAAGAATAAAGACCTAACTTGTTCAACCTTTCTCTGTAACATAGTTGCTGGAACCCTGGCAACATTCTAGTAAATCTCCTCTGTACTCTCTCTATTTTGTTGACATCCCTAGTATCATGTATTTTCAATTATATAAAATATATAATTTTAAATTTAAAATCAATGATAATACAAATATTATTAACAGTATGAAAATATAATGAATATCATAAAAGTTTTACTAGTATTACGTATTTTTAATTACATAAAATTTGGTCCTACATTTCAAAATCAGAGACAATACAAATATTATCAACAGTATGAGTATATTACTAATATTATGAATGTATTACTAGTACCATGTATTCTCAATTATATAAAATATATAATCTTAAAATTTATAATCAATAATAATACAAATAATATTAACAGTACGAATATATCATTAATATCATGTATTTTCATCATTGTAAAATAATGTACTTTGTTATTATTTTGTTTCTATAATAAAAATATTAAAAAAAAAAAAAAAAAAGAAACTCGAGAGGCATTCAATTCCTTCTCCTGCAGCTCAAGGCGTTTCATTTCAAGCGCTGATTTGAGCTCTTTCTCTCTTATTTCAAGCTCTTTCGCTCTTAAGGCGCTCTCCTTTTTCATTTCAAGTCTGATTGGAGCATGAGCTCTTTCTCTCTCATTTCATGCTCTTTCTCTCTTAAGGCCCTCTCCTCCTTTTTCATTTCAAGCTCTAACTCCTTCAATCGAATGGGGTCCCCCATTTCCTGACTAGGCTTTGTAGAAGATAGAGGACTGTCTGCACCAGCAGGCAATATCCCACTCCTCACCAACGCAGACCATAACTCTGACTTTATAGCCTCTTTCTTCAACTGCTTATCAATAGGCACCTTCTAGGTCTCTGCCAGCATACACAAATGCTCCTTGGTAGATTTATCAAACAACTCCCGACTAGGAGCCTCAGTAAATTCCTGCACTTTAAACCCCATATCAAATGTAGGAACAAACCACCAGCCAAACCCTGGTCACAAATGTTACCCAAATGGAAGAGGAAAAAAAAATCTCCTCACAACACAGAATTCCTCAGTCACCTCACAACACAGACTTCCTCAGTCACCAGAAGCCTATCAAAAAAACCCCCAAAACTGTCTAGGATCCTCAAAGCTTAGGACGAGCCCCCATTTTGTTACGACTCCCGAATGCAGGTACTTCAGAGCCGCGTAACATAGTCAAAAACCAGGCTCAAGTTCAAGAAAATAGTCTTTTATTTTGTTAAAACCCAAACCTGATCCAAACAACCCAGACATGGACAAGAATAAACTAATAAACAAAGTTAATTGTGCTCCAGCCAGCCTCGCAATGGGCCGTCAAACTAGAGTCTCTAACCTGCCTAAATGGAAATAACCCTGAAATAAAAACACACGAAAACCCTCAGGTCAGCCCTTATCTGTCCCAATTCAATATTAATTAACAAATGTAGGTAATAATACACAAAGTTCTATGCCATGTGGCCAGGCCTCCTGCAGTTCAAACCAGCAACCTGTTCATGAGTCAGGGTCGACGAAGAGAGAGAGAATTCTGGGAGATTCTGGTATTTAAGCTTCCGATGAGTCACCGTCACCTGACGCAGCTTGGCCAATCGGGTACGGGAGCCCTTAACCCTTTGATTCCTGACTCCCAGCCACGGGGCCCGCACTCAGGAGAGAAACAGAAGAGTTAAGTACATAGCATTCACCAGAGGGGGGGGGGGGTACCTAACAGAGGCCACTCTAGGCGTATTGTTTAAGAAGGAACTGCAGATGCTGGAAAATCGAAGGTAGACAAAAGTGCTGGAGAAACTCAGCGGGTGAGGCAGCATCTATTGAGCGAAGGAAACGCTGGCCTGAAATCGGCCCGAAACGTTGCCTATTTCCTTCGCTCCATAGATGTTGCCTCACCCGCTGAGTTTCTCCAGCACTTTTGTCTACCTAGGCATATTGTGTTCAGTTTTGGTCAATCTACTATAGAAAGGATGCCATTCAGCTGAAAAGAGCGCAGAGATTTGATAGGAATCTGAAGGTTAACTTTTTCACGCAAAGGGTGGTGGGTGTATGGAACAAACTCAGGTTGCCGAGGAAAGCCTCGGCCGCGGATGAGTTACTCAGCTGGCAGCAGTGGGGGGGTGTCTGCCAGGAAGACCAAGGAAATGGGCCAGGTATCCATTGGGAATGATAATGATATTGATAGAGAGGAAAACGCTCCTCTGGTACGGCCCCCATTCCCCCGGGGAAGAAATCACCTCGTCGTAACTTTCCATCATTCCTTGCTTAAAAAATTCACTATTTTTCTGCACAATCGCTGTTTTGACTTCTCCAGCAAGCAGAACCAGCCGAATAATGCGAATTCCTGACAGAGTTGTGGCTTCCTCCCATTTATCACGCCTGCCAGACTGGATAATCAAATGGATTAACCATATAACCATATAACAATTACAGCACGGAAACAGGCCCTCTTGGCCCTTCCAGTCCGTGCCGACCATTTGTTTTCCCCTAGTCCCATCTACCTGCACTCAGACCATACCCCTCCATTCCCTTCACGTCCATATACCTATCCACTTTACTTTTAAATGTTAAAATCGATCCTGCCTCCACCACTTCTGCTGGAAGCTCATTCCACACAGCCACCACCCTCTGAGTAAAGAAGTTCCCCCTCACGTTACCCCTAAACTTCTGTCCCTTAATTCTCATGTCATGCCCTCTTGTTTGAATCTTCCCTACCCTCAATGGGAAAAGCTTATCCACGTCAACTCTGTTTATCCCTTTCATCATTTTAAAGACCTCAATCAAGTCCCCCCTTAACCTTCTGCGCTCAAAGGAATAAAGACCTAACTTGTTCAACCTTTCTCTGTAACATAGTTGCTGGAACCCAGGCAACATTCTAGTAAATTTCCTCTGTACTCTCTCTATTTTGTTGACATCCTTGCTATAATTAGGCGACCAAAATTGTACACCATACTCCAGAATTGGTCTTACCAATGCCTTGTACAATTTTAACATGACTTCCCTAATCCTATATTCAATACTCTGATTTATAAAGGCCAGCACACCAAAGGCTTTCTTTACTGAGTTGGATGATCAGCCATGATCATATTGAATGGCGGTGCAGGCTCGAAGGGCCGAATGGCCTGCTCCTGCACCTAATTTCTATGTTTACCACCCTATCTACATGCGATTCCACCTTCAGGGAACTATGCACAGTTATTCCGAGATCTCTCTGTTCCACAGCATTCCTCAATTCCCTACCATTTACCATGTACGTCCTATTTTGATTTGTCCTGCCAAGATGTAGCACTTCACACTTATCAGCATTAACTGCCATCTTTCAGCCCACTTTTCCAAATGGCCCAAATCTCTCTGTAGACTTTGAAAATCTACTTCATTATCCACAACACCACCTATCTTAGTATCATCTGCATACTTACTTATCCAATTTTCCACCCCATCATCCAGATCATTGATGTACATGACAAACAACAGTGGACCCAACACAGATCCCTGAGGCACCCCACTGGTCACCGGCTTCCAACCTGACAAACAGCCATCCACCATTACTCTCTGACATCTCCCATTCAGCCACTGTTAGAAATTCAGATTTGTTAGAAATAACTTTTAGCCGAGCAACAGACAATATTTCTGAGGACTAATCCAGTGACAAGTCGATTAGTCCAGGTTTCTTCAAATGAGCTCCGCAGAGTTTTAAGTGCTGCCCTTGCTAATTCCGCAGCCGTTACTCGATCTAACAAAATTCTTGGAAATGAATCAACACTTTATGCACCTCCCACAGATTTTCTCTTTAAATCAAACCAAATAAAGGATTGGCTCATTTCTCCTGGTCCGTCAAACCATGCCTCTGTCCCCGCACCAATAGGCAGTCCAACAGTTTCAGGAGTGGAGTTCATAGAATGGGAATGAGATCAGCAGCTGTCGATTTGGATCAGGGCCTCGTGACTCCAGCAGGCTGCAGTGATACGGCACGGAAACAGGCCCTTTGGCCCGCCGAGTCCGTGCCGACCATCAGTCATCCGTTCACATCGATCGCCCTATAGTGGCGGCACGGTGGTAGAGCTTCTGCCTCACAGCACCAGAGACCCGGGTTCGATCCTGACCACGGGTGCTGTCTGTATGGAGTTTGTACGTTCTCCCCGCGACAGTGTGGGTTTTCTCCGGGTGCTCCGGTTTCCTCCCACACTCCAAAAACATACAGGTTTGTAGGTTAATTGGCTTCGGTAAAGATTGTAAATAGTGCCCAGTGTGTAGGATAGTGCTGGCGTACGCCAGGTTGCTGGTCAGCGTGGACTCGGTGGGCCGAAGGGCCTGTTTTCACGCTGTATCTCCAAACAAACTAAATATTAATTATTTGTTACCCCGATTCCTCAACCACTCCCTACACACTAGGGACAAATCACATAGGCGAAAATTAACCCGCAAACTTGCATATCTTTAGGATGTGGGGAGAAGCCGGAGCACCCGAAGGAAACCTACGCGGTCATAGGGAGAACGTGCAAACTCCACACAGGCAGCACCTGTGGTCAAGATCCAATCCAGGTCTCTGGCGCAGCGAGGCAGCAAGTGAGCCGCATTTTGTCCTGAAGTATAATAGTGGCCGGTTTATACTGAAGATAGACACAAAATGCTGGAGTAACTCAGCGGGTCAGGCAGCATCAATGGAGGAAACGGATAGTTCTTTAGATTCTGGAGTAGTTCCTGAGGATTGGAGGGTAGCTAATGTAACCCCACTTTTTAAAAAGGGAGGGAGAGAGAAAACGGGGAATTATAGACCAGTTAGTCTAACATCGGTAGTGGGGAAATTGCTAGAGTCAATTATTAAAGATGGGATAGCAGCACATTTGGAAAGTGGTGAAATCATTGGACAAAGTCAGCATGGATTTACGAAGAGTAAATCATGTCTGACGAATCTTATAGAATTTTTTGAGGATGTAACTAGTAGAGTGGATAAGGGAGAAGCAGTGGATGTGTTATATCTGGACTTTCAGAAGGCTTTCGACAAGGTCCCATACAAGAGATTGGTATACAAACTTAAAGCACACGGTATTGGTGGTTCATTATTGATGTGGATAGAGAACTGGCTGGCAGACAGGAAGCAAAGAGTAGGAGTGAACGGGTCCTTTTCAGGATGGCAGACAGTGACTAGTGGGGTGCCGCAAGGCTCAGTGCTGGGACCCCAGCTATTTACAATATATATTAATGATTTGGACGAGGGAATTGAATGCAACATCTCGAAGTTTGCCGATGACACGAAGCTGGGGGGCACGTGTTAGCTGTGAGGAGGATGCTAGGAGGCTGCAAGATGACTTGGATAGACTGGGTGAGTGGGCAAATGGATGGCAGATACAGTATAATGTGGATAAATGTGAGGTTATCCACTTTGGTGGCAAAAACAGGAAGGTAGACTATTATTTGAATGGTGACCGATTAGGAAAAGGGGAGATGCAGCGAGACCTGGGTGTCATGGTACACCAGTCATTGAAAGTAGGCATGCAGGTGCAGCAGGCGTGAAGAAAGCGAATGGTATGTTGGCATTCATAGCAAAAGGATTTGAGTACAAGAGCAGGGAGGTTCTACTGCAGTTGTACAGGGTCTTGGTGAGGCCACACCTGGAGTATTGCGTACAGTTTTGGTCTCCTAATCTGAGGAAAGACATTCTTGCCATAGATGGAGTACAGAGAAGGTTCACCAGACTGATTCCGGGGATGGCACGACTTCCATATGAAGAAAGACTGGATAGACTTGGCTTGTACTCGCTGGAATTTAGAAGATTGAGGGGTGATCTCATGGAGACTTACAAAATTCTTAAGGGGTTGGACAGGCTAGATGCAGGAAGATTGTTCCTGATGTTGGGGAAGTCCAGGACAAGGGGTCACAGTTTAAGGATAAGGGGGAAGTCTTTTAGGACCGAGATGAGAAAATCGTTTTTCACACAGAGAGTGGTGAATCTGTGGAATTCTCTGCCACAGAAAGTAATTGAGGCCAGTTCGTTGGCCATATTTAAGAGGGAGTTGGATGTGGCCCTTGTGGCTGAAGGGATCAGGGGGTATGGAGAGAAGGCAGGTACAGGATACTGAGTTGGATGATCAGCCATGATCATATTGAATGGCGGTGCAGGCTCGAAGGGCCGAATGGCCTACTCCTGCACCTAATTTCTATGTTTCTATAGGTGACAGTTCGGTTGAGACCCTTCTTCAGACTGAAAGATGGTGGTGGGAGAGGGGTTGGGGGAGGGGGGGAGAAATACGGGTGGTGTGAAAAAGCTTGGACAAAATAGGGTCGGCAGCAGATGACTTCAGCAAGGGTAGAGCCCACAATGGTCCATTGTTGTCTGGGCAGTGTGTGCTAATGAGAGAGATGTGAACAGTGGAACTAGAGGATGAGTAGGGTGGGTGATGGGGGGGGGAGAGAGGTGGGTGGGGGAGGGAGGGGAGGAGGGAAGGGGCGGGGGAATTGAATGCAGTATTTACTTGAAATGTGGAAAGGATGTTTTCAGTTATGGGAGAGTCTAGGACGAGAGGGCACATCCTCAGAATAAAAGGACCTACCTTTAGATTATCCACAAATGTGAGGTTGTCCACTGTAAATGTGAGGTTATCCACTTTGGTGGCAAAAACAAGGGGGCAGATTATTATCTCAATGGGGTTAGGTTAGGTTAGGTAAGGGGGAGGTACAGCGAGATCTGGGTGTCCTTGTACACCAGTCACTGAAAGTTGGCGTGCAGGTACAGCAGGCAGTGAAGAAAGCTAATGGAATGTTGCCCTTCATAACAAGAGGATTTCAGTACAGGAATAAAGAGGTTCTTCTGCAGTTGTATGGGGCTCTGGTAAGACCACATCTGGAGTATTGTGTACAGTTTTGGTCTCCTAATTTGAGGAAGGACATCTTGTGATTGAGGCAGTGCAGCGTAGGTTCACGAGATTGAATGGGATGGCGGGACTGTCATATGAGGAAAGATTGAAAGACTAGGCTTGTATTCACTGGAGTAAAAGGATGAGGGAGGGATCTTATAGAAACATATAAAATTATAAAAGGACTGGAGAAGCTATATGCAGGAAAAATGTTGGACGAGTCCAGAACCAGGGGCCACAGTCTTAGAAAAAAGACGAGGCCAGTTAAGAGTGAGGTGAGAAAACTCGTTTTCACCCAGAGAGTTGTGAATTTGTGGAATTCCCTGCCACAGAGGGCAGTGGAGGCCAAGAGAGTTAGATAGAGCTCTAGGGGCTAGTGGAGTCAAGGGATATGGGGAGAAGGCAGGCACGGGTTATTGATTGGGGACAATCAGCCATGATCGCAATGAATGGCGATGCTGGCTCGAAGGGCCGAATGGCCTCCTCCTGCACCTATTTTCTACGTTTCTATGTAATGGAGATGAGGGATTTCTTTAGCCAGAGGGTGGTGAATCTGTGGAGTTTATTCCCACTTGTGGCTGCGGTGTATTTTTAAAGCAGAAATTGATAAGTTCTCGATTAGTGCGGGTGTCAGGGGTTATGGGGACAAGGCAGGAGAATGGGACAGATAGATCAACCATGACTGAATGGCAGAGTAGACTCGATGGGCTGAATGGCCTAATTCTGGTCTGACCGTGGGCAGTGCTGGCAAGGCGGGAGTTGCAGCTGTTACACTCGACACAGAATCCGCTTCTGGCTGAGTGAATCTGTGGTCAAACTGCCTCGGGAAAGCAGCCAACGTAATCAAAGACTAGATCCGCCCCGGTCATTCCTTCTTCTCCCCGCTCCCGTCCGGCAGAAGGTACAGAAGCTTGAAAGCGCGCACCACCAGACTCAGGGACAGCTTCTTCCCCTCTTTTATCAGGCTTCTGAACGGCCCTTCCATTAGCTGGGGTACTGTCCGATTCACCTCTGCGGACATTGGACTTTGTCTCTGGAACTGATGCGCTACAATGCTGAGAACTATATTCTGCACCCTGTATCTTCCCCTTTGCTCTACCTATTGGACTGGAGTTTGACCTGATTGTATCTATGTATGGTAATTCATATATCACTGTACCTAATTGGTACACGTGACAATAAATGACCTTTGAAACTTTGGAAACCTTTGGTATATCTGAACTATTTGGACTAATGAACGTTCCAATTGTCTATTATGTGCAGTTTTGGTCTCCAAACTTGAGGAAAAACATTCTTGCTATTGAGGGAGTGCAGCGTAGGTTTACGAGGTTAATTCCCGGGATGGCGGGACTGTCATATGTTGATAGATTGGAGCGGCTGGACTTGTACACTGGAGTTTCGAAGGATGAGAGAGGGTCTTATTGAAACCTATAAGATTATTAAGGGTTTGGACACACTAGAGGCAGGAAACATGTTCCCGATGTTGCGGGAGTCCAGAACCAGGGGGCGCAGTTTAAGAATAAGGAGTAAGCCATTTAGAACGGAGACGAGGAAACACATTTTCTCACAGAGAGTGGTGAGTCTGTGGAATTCTCTGCCTCAGAGGGCGGTGGAGGCAGGTTCTCTGGATGCTTTCAAGAGAGAGCTGGATAGGGCTCTTAAAAATAGCGGAGTCAGGGGATATGGGGAGAAGGCAGGAACGGGGTACTGATTGGGGATGATCAGCCATGATCACATTGAATGGCAATGCTTGGTCGAAGAGCCGAATGGCCTACTCCTGCATCTATTGTCTATTGTCTATCGTTCCCAGGTTAGGGTGTAGTCCCGATCTTCCAACCAACCTCACTGCAGACATTGGACTTTTTCTCTGCTACTGCAACTCTACAACTGTAAAATTATATTCTGCATCTCATAGAAACATAGAAACATAGGTGTAGTAGTAGGCCAATTGGCCCTTCGAACCAGCACCCCCATTCAATATGATCATGGCGGATCATCTAAAATCAGTACCCCGTTCCTGCCTTCTCCCCATATCCCCTAATTCCTTTACCCCTAAGAGTTAAATCTAACTCTCTCTTGAAAACATCTCTTATCATTTGCACTTTGCTCTACCTTTTGGACTTCTGTATAGTTTGTTTGTACTAATGGACAGTCTGATCTGGAATTATCGAACAGTAGGCAAACAAATGTTATCCTTTCCAATCGTGTCATGTGATTTAAAAAAAAAGGCTATCATAGACTCACAGTCATACAGCGTGGAACCAGGCCCTTTGGCCCAACTTGCCCACACCGAACAACACGTCCCATCTACACAAGTCCCACCTGCCTGCATTTGGCTCCTATCCATCCAAACCTGTCCTATCCATATATTTTATGTTTCTTAACCATGTTTCTTAAACACTGCAATAGTCCCAGCCTCAACTACCTCCTCCGCCAGCTCGTTCCATACACCCACCACTGTTTGTGTGAAAAAGTTATCCCTCAGATTCCTATTAAATCTTTTCCCCTTCACCTTGAACCTACGTCCTCTGGTCCTCGATTCCCCTACTCTGGGTAAAAGACTGTGCATCTACCCGATTTATTCCTCTCAAGATTTTGTACACCTCTCATCCTCCTGCGCTCCAAGGAATAGAGTCCCAGCCTGCTCAACCCATCATCTCCAGTCTCCCTCTCCCCTGACTTTCAGGCTGTCCCGCTGAGTCACTCCAGCACTCTGCGCCTATCTTCATCTTAAACCAGCGTCTGCAGTTCCTCCCGACACAACCTCACGCTATATTTGCTCATCTAATGTTATCATATTTGCTTCAAACTATTCACAGCTGCACGTTGCTCGAATGCCTCTAAATAAGACAGATTTTTTATTAAGCAAAATTATATTTATTTATAAAGGTCATCACATTTTGAAATATAACATACAATGTGGCAAAGTGTTTTTGTAACATTCATTCATTACTAGTACATCCTACGATGAAGTGAGTATTCGTCTACAGTCAGACAGCACTTACGCTTTCTTCTGCACTGTTTGCAGTTTAAGTTCTTAAATATTTTTAAGAACTTATGTCATCTCATTTTGTTTTGTCTCATTTCAGCTGCCTTGAATAATATGCCAGATTCCTGTGTTGCTTGTATACATTTTTGCCCTAACTCTAGTTCCAAGGTCAGTCGTTCCTGACGCTAATCAAAATTTACTTTCCGCAAACACATTTTCTTGCGCTACAGAATTTTCGGATATTTCAAAGGGGAGGCAGGTGGCGCAGGGGTAGAGTCGCTGCCTCACAGCGCCAGAGACCCGGGTTCCATCCTGACTACGGGTGCTTGTCTGTATGGAGTTTGTACCTTCTCCCCGTGACCCAGCGTGGGTTTTCTCCGGGTGCTCCGGTTTCCTCCCACAATCCAAAGATGTACTGGTTTGTTTAGTTTAGAGATACAGCGTGGAAACAGGCCCTTTCAGGCCACCGGGTCAGTGCTGACCAGCCATCCCCACACATTAACACCATCCTACACCCACTAGGGACACTTTTTCACATTTACCAAGCCAATTAACCTACAAGCCCTGTACGTCTTTGGTGTGTGGGAGTGTTAGTTAATAGGTTTCGGTGAAAATGGTAAATTGTCCCTAGTGAGTGTAGGATAGTGTTGATGTGTGGGGATCACTGGTTGGCGCGGACTCGTATCTCTAAACTAAACTAGATAGGGCAGACAGTCAGAACCTTTTTTTCCCCAGGGTGGAAACATCAAATACTAGAGGGCATAGCTTTAAGTTGAGAAGAATAAAGTTTAAAACAGATGTGCGGGGCTCGTTCTTTTACACAGAGGGTGGCGGGTGCCTGGAAAGCACTGGCAGGGGTGGTGGTGGAGGCAGATATGCTACTGGCGTTTAAGTGGCTTTTGGACAGGCACATGGATATGCAGGGATAATGGAGGCAGGCTGATTAGTATTGTTCTTGGCATCATGTTCAGCACGGACATTGTGGGCCGAAGGGCCTGTTCTTGATCTGTAGACAATAGACAACAGGTGCAGGAGTTGGCCATTCTGCCCTTCGAGCCAGCACCGCCATTCAATGTGATCATGACTGACCATCCATTTTCTACATTCTAAAGTTCCCGTCCACAAATTATAGGAGCAGATTTAGGCCATTCGGCCCATCAAGTCTACTCCGCCATGGCTCATCTATCTCTCCTTCCTAACCCCGTTCTCCTGCCTCATTAGGTTAACTTTGCATTATAACTGTTGCTCCAATGGAGAATGGAGTATTTTAGACAATAGACAATAGACAACAGGTGCAGGAGTAGGCAATTTGGCCCTTCGAGCCAGCACCGCCATTCAATGTGATCATGGCTGATCATCCCCAATCAGTACCCCGTTCCTGCCTACTCCCCATATCCCCTGATTCCGCTATTTTTAAGAGCCCTATCTAGCTCTCTCTTGAAAGCATCCAGAGAACCTTACTCCATCGCCCTCTGAGGCAGAGAATTCCGCAGACTCACCACTCTCTGTGAGAAAATGTGTTTCCTCGTCTCCGTTGTAAATGGCTTACTCCTTATTCTTAAACTGTGGCTCCTGGTTCTGGACTCCCCCAACATTGGGAACATGTTTCCCGGGAACATGTTTGTTGTCCACCGTTTTTGGTCTGCTAATAGTGCAGTGTATTAGATGCAAGATGTACAGAGGGATATTAGAGTCCAAGTCCATAATTGCCTGAAAGTGGCAACATAAGTGGTTAGAATGGTAAGGAAGCCATGTGGTGTCCGTGCCTTCATCAGTTGGGGCGGTGAGTATAAGAGAATGGAGCGGCTGGGCTTGTACACTCTGGAGTTCAGAAGGATGAGAGGTTATCTCATTGAAACATATACGATTATTAAGGGTTTAGACACGCTAGAGGCAGGAAACATGTTACTGATGTAGGGGGAATTCAGAACCAGGGGCCACAGTTTAAGAATAAGGGGTAAGCCATTTAGAACAGAGACGAGGAAACACTTTTTCACACAGAGAGTTGTGAGTCTGTGGAATTCTCTGCCTCAGAGGGCGGTGGAGGCCGGTTCTCTGGATGCTTTCAAGAGAGAGTGTAGAAAGACAGTGTAGTCAGGAGATATGGGGAGAAGGCAGGAACGGGGTACTGATTGGGGATGAATAGCCATGATCACATTGAATGGCGGTGCCAGCTCGAAGGGCCGAGTGGCCTACTGCACCTATTGTCTATTGTCTATAATCATGTTACAGCTTTGTGGGACCATTGTAAGTCTGCATGTGCAGTGTTGTGTATGAAGGAGCTGCAGATGTTGGTTTACACCAGATAGACACAAAATGCTGGAGGAACTCAGCGGGACAGGCAGCATCTCTGGAGAGAAGAAATTGGTGACGTTTCGGGTCGAGACCCATCTTCACACTGAGAGTCAGGGGCGCGGGAAACTAGAGGTATGGAACAGCACCTCATATTTCGCATGGGTAGCTTACAACCGACTGCTGGTCGGCTGGCACTCGGTGGGCCGAAGGGCCTGTTTGCACGCTGTATCTCTAAACTAAACTAAATAGTGCAACCCTAGGCTTTTCATTGACAGCATGATCTAAAAAGGATGATAGAGTTCTTAAAGATAGAGGAATCAGGGGATATGGGGAGAAGGCAGGAACGGGATACTGATTGGGGATGATCAGCCATGATCACATTGAATGGCGGTGATGGCTCGAAGGGCCAAATGACCTACTCCTGCACCTATTGTCTATTGTCTATTGTCTATAAATGTTTTCCCTTTCACCTTAAACCTATGTCCTCTGTTCCTCGATTCCCCTCTTCTGAACAAGAGACTGTGCATCTACCCGATCTATTCCTCTCATGATTTTGTACAGCACGATATACATCACAATTTAATGCCAGACAATGAAACAACGATAAAGAATCGCAAAACTATTAAGACCAAAGAACCATTCTGTCCAATCTTGGCTCACGCTGGCGGAACAGTGGCCAAGGCAGGGGAGCTGGAGAGGTGCCTAGACAGAGATGAAGAAGGCGTGAATAGCAATGTTCAACAACTCTAAGAGGCACAAACTAAAATAAGCATGATTCTATCCCATATAACAAGTGTTTCTTTCTCAGGTCATAGAGTGATGCTGCGTGAAAACAGGATCTCGGTCCAACTTGCCCGCACCGACCAACGTGCCCCATCCACAATAGTCCCACCTGCCCACGTTTGGCCCATGTCCCTCTAAACCTGTCCTATCCATGTACCTGTCCAAATGTCTTGTGTTATTTTGTGTCTGCATAGAAACAGGACATCCAGCCCAACAAATCCACACTGATGGAGTCATGGAGATGGAGTCGTAGAATTGTACAGCATGGAAACAGGCCATTCGGCCCAACCTGCCGATGCCAATCAAGATGCCCCATCTAAACTAGTCCCACCCCCCCTCGTTAAGCCCGTATCCCTCTAAACCAAAGGTCCTGTAGCGGTGCAAGACAGACCACTCCTACTAAATGCAATAGGCTGGGCCTTTTTTCATCCATTTCAGTAACCCGACCAGACCCGACCCGACCAGACCCAGCTCGCAGTGTAATCAGCGTTGCATGGGGGACAGTTTGTGTTGATAAATTATAATTCTGAAAATGAGGAGAAGATTTTTACCAAAGAACTTTTATTTTTACGAGGATGTTTCCGTAACCGGCTTCCGTCTCCGCACTAGTATCTTTGCTCCGCTATGGGATCTTTGGTGCGGAGACGGAATACGGTTACGGAAATGAATCACCCATGAATCTGCCCATGACCGTACTACGTCTTTTTCGTCGAGTGATCTATCTTGCTTTTTATAGGATATTTGCTCTAAACCTTTCACAACCATCCGAAACATGCTGGGGTATTTTTTTAGACTATACTGGACTTTATCTGACTTTATCTTGCACTAAACATTATTCTCTTTATCTGGTGTCGACTTGATTTACATCAGTTCAAATGATTGTAATCATGTATAGTATTTCCACTGACTGGATAGTAGACAACAGCAAAGCTTTTCACTATACCTCAGTGCCCGTGACACTAAACCAAACTCAATGTTTCAAGGTTCAAGGTTTCAAACTAAACTAAACTAATCCAAACTAATCCAAACTGATGTTGGCCTTAATGACAAGAATGTTGGCCTTCATAACAAGAGGATTTTAGTATAGGAGTAAAGAGGTTCTTCTGCAGTTGTATCGGGCTCTGGTGAGACCACATCTGGAGTATTGTGTACAGTTTTGGTCTCCTAATTTGAGGAAGGACATCCTTGTGATTGAGGCAGTGCAGCGTAGGTTCACGAGATTGATCTCTGGGATGGCGGGACTGTCACATGAGGAAAGATTGAAAAGACTAGGCTTGTATTCACTGGAGTTTATAAGGATGAGAGGGGATCTTAAAGAAACATATAAAATTATAAAAGTACTGGACAAGCTAGATGCAGGAAAAATGTTCCCAATGTTGGGCGAGTCCAGAACCAGGGGCCACAGTCTTAAAATATGTACAGGATACTGAGTTGGATGATCAGCCATCATGTGAATGGCGGTGCAGGCTCAAAGGGCCGAATGGCCTACTCCTGCACCTATTTTCTATGTTTCTATGCTTCTAATAAAGGGGAGGTCATTTAAGACTGAGGTGAGAAAAAACGTTTTCACCCAGAGAGTTGTGAATTTATGGAATTCCATGCCACAGAGGGCAGTGGAGGCCAAGTCACTGGATGGATTTAAGAGAGAATTAGATAGAGCTCTTGGGGCAAGTGGAGTCAAGGGATATGGGGAGAAGCCAGGCACGGGTTATTGATAGGGGATGATCAGCCATGATCACAATGAATGGCGGTGCTGGCTCGAATGGCCGAATGGCCTCCTCCTGCACCCATGTTCTATGTCTATGTTTCTGTGGTAATCCAAACTAAACTAATCCAAACCAAACCAAATGACATTAAACAAAACTAAACTAAACTAAACTAGTTTTTGTCACACGTGAGCCACTTCCAGTGTTTGGTCATTTGAATCTATCACGGAGTCCCTCTCTTCCCACTCCCTATTTTGCTAGTCCATCCTCCCCTTAAACCAATCTACAGTTGACAATTTGCTTCACCGACGGCCAGCGGTCATGAACATTATCACTAGTCCAAGAAAGATTTTTCTCAATTTCTCCTGAGATTATCTATGCCTTCAACATATAAGGGCGGTTGGCTTTGATATTTCCACCCGGGGAAAAAGATTCTGACTCAATATCCTCTCAATGCCTGACATGATTTGACAAACATATATCAAGTCTCCCCTCGGCCTCCGACATCCCAGAGAAAGCATTCCGAGTTTGTACAAACTCCCCCAGTAGCTAATAACCTCCTATCCAGATGTGGAGGAGGGGTAGAAATGCAAATGGAATAACTTTGTGTAATAATGAAATGGCATTTTCAAGTTACCACGTAGGAATTTTTAAATATTTGAGAAATTCTCAAATGACAAACATAAACATTAGAATAAATTATCTTCACAAATGGTGGTGCAGCAGTAGAGTTGCTGCTTCATAGCACCAGAGAAACATGTTCGATTCTGACTATGGGTGCTGTCTGTACGGAGTTTGTACGTTCTCTCTGTGACCACGTGGGTTCACTTCAGGTGCCCCGGTTTCCTCCCACACTCCAAAGACGTGCATGTTTTTGTAGGTGAATTAGCTGTGGTAAAATTGTAAATAGACCCAAGTGTGTAAGATAGTGCTAGTGTACTATCACAGAAGCACAGAATATTAAGGGGGGACTTGATTGAGGTCTTTAAAATGATGAAAGGGATAGACAGAGTTGACGTGGATAAGCTTTTCCCATTGAGGGTAGGGAAGATTCAAACAAGAGGGCATGACATGAGAATTAAGGGACAGAAGTTTAGGGGTAACATGAGGGGGAACTTCTTTACTCAGAGGGTGGTGGCTGTGTGGAATGAGCTTCCAGCAGAAGTGGTGGAGGCAGGATCGATTTTAACATTTAAAAGTAAAGTGGATAGGTATATGGACGGGAAGGGAATGGAGGGGTATGGTCTGAGTGCAGGTAGATGGGACTAGGGGAAAATAAATGGTCGGCACGGACTGGAAGGGCCGAGAGGGCCTGTTTCCGTGCTGTAATTGTTATATGGTTATATGGTTATATGGTACGAGGTGATCTCTGGTTGGCACGGACTCGACGGGCCGAAGGGCCTGTTTACGCACCGTACTCCCAAATAGTTTAAAGTCTAAAAAATGGGAGGTGTGAGGTGAAACGTCACCTATCCATGTTCTCCACAGATGCTGCCTGACCCGCTGAGTTACTCCAGCACTCTGTGTCATAATTCCAGGGGGGGGGGTGCCTAGATATTTTGCTTTGAATGGCAACCTCTGCCTGACAGAAAACTGCAACGACATGAACAGAAGAATAAATATAAAGAACATTAATGAGAATTATTATACCTTCAGAGCTGTACGTTGGTCAGTAAATTGTGTATCTGGGAATAGGATTTGATTTTTAAAAATCGATAATCAAAAAAAATTTGATTTACATGGTTCTCGAAAGGTTTTCGATGAAGAAGACTGCAAAAAGTTGTGAACACTGCCCAGTCCATCAGCGGTTGATGGGATTGACCAGAATCTCTGCCCCAAAAAGGCAGCCAGCATCATCAGCGACCCACAGCACCTGGCCACGCTAACATCTCACCCCTGCCATCAGGAAGAAGGTACAGGTGCCTGAAAACTGTAACGTCCAGGTTCAAGAACAGCTTCTCCCTACAACCATTCGGCTATTAAACACGACAACCTCAAATAATACGTAGACTATTATTGTTATTATTGCACGATTATTGTGTTTGTGTGTGTGTGTGTGTGTGTGTGTATGTATATATATATGTATATATGTGTATATATATGTATATATATGTATATATATATATATGTATGTATATATATGTATGTTTATATATATATGTATATATATGTATGTATATATATATGTATGTGTATATATATATATATATATATGTATGTATATATATATGTGTATATATATATGTATATATATATATGTATATATATGTATATATATATGTGTGTGTGTGTGTGTGTGTGTGTGTGTGTGTGTGTGTATATACACACACACACACACTAGCGCTAAACTTTTTTCTGGTTTATTATATTATTTACAGTGTATTATATTTTAATATTCTGTTGTGCTGCAGCAAGTAAGAATTTCATTGTTCTATCTGGGACATACGACAAAAAAACCCTCTAGACTTGAGTCTTGATTTTCCAAAATGCTGGAGTAACTCAGCGGGTCAGGCAGCATCTCCGGAGAGAAGGAATGGGTGACGTTTTGGGTTGACACCCTTCTTCAGACAGTTACCCTGTCTTTAGACGCTGTACCATGGTGAAAATTGGGGCCGAGCACTTACCTTGCTCACCTGACGGTCGGCCGCTAACATACGCTCATAGTTTGGTCCATTTGTGTTGGCAAGGAGAAGGCACCATTGTTGGCCGCTTGGACATCTTGCATTGGAGGTGCATTGGGAACATTGGGTCCAGAATGAGACGTGACAGTTGAAGTGCAGAGGCTTAAAGGAGGAAATTGGTGAACATAAGAAATCTTGGAGCTATAACAAATGTGTTGGTTGGTGCGGACATGAAACATATAAGATTATTAAGCGTTTGGACACGCCAGAGGCAAGAAAAATGTTCCCGATGTTGGGGGAGCCCTGAACCAGGGGCCACAGTTTAAGAATAAGAGCTAAGCGATTGAGAATGGAGATGAGGAAACACTTTTTCTCACAGAGATTTGTGCATCTGTGGAATTCTCTGCCTCAGAGGCCAGTTCTCTAGATACTTTCAAGAGAGAACTAGATTGGGCTCTTAAAGATAGCAGAGTCACGGGATATGGGGAAAAGGCAGGAACGGGGTACTGATTGTGGATGCTGGCTCGAAGGGCCGAATGGCCTACTCCTGCACCTATTGTCTATTGACATCCGTAGGGGCAGTTTCTGTGCTGTAAATCTAAACTAAACTTTCAAACTAAACTGTAACATAGAGTCATAGAGTCATACAGCGTGGAACCAGTTCCTTTGGCCCTACTTGAATTGTTGATTACTTTCTTGATCAGTACGGGTGTCAAGGGCTATGGGGAGAAGGCAGGAGAATGGGATTAAGAGGGAGAGATAGATCAGCCATGATTAAATGGCGGAGCAGACTCGATGGGCCAAATGGCCTAATTCTGCTCCTATCACTTATGATCATGAACTTGCCCATGTCGACCAACATGCCCCTTCTGCTCCAGTCAGTCCCTCCCATCTGCGTTTGGTACATGTCTCTCTAATCCCATTCTAACCATGAATACTGTCTAAATGTTTATGAAAGAACTGCAGATGCTGGAAAAATCGAAGATAGACAAAAAAGCTGGAGGAACTCAGCGGGTGAGGCAGCATCTATGGAGCGAAGGAATAGGTGATGTTCGAGAAGAAGGGTCTCGACCTGAAACATAGAAACCTAGAAACATAGAAAATAGGTGCTGGAGTAGGCCATTCGGCCCTTCGAGCCCGCACCGCCATTCAATATGATCATGGCTGATCATCCAACTCAGTATCCCGTACCTGCCTTCTCTCCATACCCCCTGATCCCCTTAGCCACAAGGGCCACATCTAACTCCCTCTTAAATATAGCCACTGAACTGGCCTCAACCACCTTCTGTGGCAGAGAATTCCAGAGATTCACCACTCTCTGTGTGAAAATTTTTTTTCTCATCTCGGTCCTAAAAGACTTCCCCCTTATCCTTAAACTGTGACCCCTTGTTCTGGACTTCCCCAACATCGGGAACAATCTTCTGCATCTAGCCTGTCCAACTCCTTAAGAATTTTTTGTTTGTTTATTTTTGTTAGAAGTAAGTACAGTAGTCTGGTACTTAAGTACGTAATACATAAATACATATTATCATTCTTGTACAGCTTCATATTTTTGGTTCATTAATAAAAGAACAGTGAGAGAAAAAAGAAATAAGGAGTGACGGAATAGATAGACAGGCGAGTAGAAACAGAAAACAAAAAAAAAATAAAGGACAGAGGTGAGAAGTTAAAAGACTGAAAGAAAAGGAAAAAGTAAAAAGAAAAGAGAGATTAGGAGAGATCTACCTATCTCATATTTTTGCCCATCCATCACCCAGTTCTAAACCATTTCATTTCTAAGGTTTAATTTCTCCTTAAGAATTTTGTACGTTTCTATAAGATCCCCCCTTAATCTTCTAAATTCTAGCGAGTACATGCCGAGTCTATCCAGTCTTTCTTCATATGAAAGTCCTGACATCCCAGGAATCAGTCTGGTGAACATTCTCTGTACTCCCTCTATGGCAAGAATGTCCTTCCCCAGATTAGGAGACCAAAAACTGTACGCAATACTCCAGGTGCGCTCTCACCAAGACCCTGTACAACTGCAGTAGAACCTCCCTGCTCCTATACTCAAATCCTTTTGCTATGAATGCTAACATACCATTCGCTTTCTTCACTGCCTGCTGTAGTTGCATGCCTACTTTCAAGGACTGGTGTACCATGACACCCAGGTCTCGTTGCATCTCTCCCCTTTTCCTAATCGGTCACCATTCAAATAATAGTCTACTTTCCTGTTTTTGCACCAATGTGGATAACCTCACATTTATCCACATTATACTGCATCTGCCATGCATTTGCCCACTCACCCAACCTATCCAAGTCACCTTGCAGCCTCCTAGCATCCTCCTCACAGCTAACACTGCCCCCCAGCTTCGTGTCATCCGCAAACTTTGAGATATCATTAATATCATTAATATATATTGTAAATAGCTGGGGTCCCAGCACCGGGCCTTGTGGTACCCCACTAGTCACTGCCTGCCATTCTGAAAAGGACCCGTTTACTCCTACTCTTTGCTTCCTGTCTGCCAGCCAGTTCTCTATCCACATCAATACTGAACCCCCAATACCGTGTGCTTTAAGTTTGCATACTAATCTCTTATGTGGGACCTTGTCGAAAGCCTTCTGAAAGTCCAGATATAACACATCCACTGGTTCTCCCTTATCCACTCTACTAGTTACATCCTCAAAAAATTCTTTAAGATTCATCAGACATGATTTACCTTTCATAAATTCATGCTTACTTTATCCAATGATTTCACCACTTTCCAAATGTGCTGCTATCCCATCTTGGAACCTGGATTTCACTGAGTTCCATCACATTTGACCCCCGGTCCCCTGCTATTTCTGGCAGATTATTTATGTCTTCCTTAGTGAAGACAGAACCAAAGTAGTTATTCAATTGGTCTGCCATGTCCTTGTTCCCCATGATCAATTCACCTGTTTCTGACTGCGACCTGCAAGGGACCTACATTTGTTTTAACTAATCTCTTTCTCTTCACATATCTATAAAAACATTTTCAGTCAGTTTTTATGTTCCCTGCCAGTTTTCTTTCATAATCTATTTTCTACACTAATTAATCCCTTTGTCCTCCTCTGCTGGACTCGGAATTTCCCCCAGTCCTCTGGTAGGCTGCTTTTTCTGGCTAATTTGTATGCTTTCTGGATATTTTTTGTTTTGATACTATCCCTGATATCTCTTGTTATCCACGGATGCACTACTTTGCCAAACTGGGATGAACAATTGTTGTAGTTCATCCATGCAGTCTTTAAATGCCTTCCATTGCCTATCCACCGTCAACCCTTTAAGAATCAATTGGCAGTCTATCTTGGCCAATTCACGTCTCATACCTTCAAAGTTACCTTTCTTTAAGGTCAGAATCCTTGTTCCTGAATTAATTATGTCACTCTCCATCCTAATAAAGAACTCAACCATATATTATGGTCACTCTTGCCCAAGGGGCCACGCACAACAAGACTGTTAACTAACCCTTCCTCATTTCTGGTCGCCCATTCCTTCGTTCCATAGATGCTGCCTCACCCGCTGAGTTTCTCCAGCTTTGTTTGTCTACCTTCTATGTACCTGTCTAAATGTGTGTTAAACGTAGGTATGATATCCGTTTCTCGAGGATGACATACCATTTAACTGGGTGTACATGGTACACGGTTTCTGGAAGGTCTTGGCCTCGTGTTTCAGGCAGCAGCAAACAGAAGCTTCCAGCCAACAAAATTAACGTGCCCATCAGCAGGAAAGGCAGCTTCCGGTCATACACTCCTGAAAGACAGGCGTAGACAACGTCATCAATAACTGCGAGCAACCGACCAAGCGTTTGTTAACATATGATGAGCGTTTGACGGCGCTGGGCCTTATGACAATAGACAATAGGTGCAGGATAGACCATTTGGCCCTTCAAGCCAGCACCGCCATTCAATGTGATCATGGCTGATCATCCCCAATCAGCACCCCGTTCCTGCCTTCTCCCCATATCCCCTATTGAAACATATAAGAAAAATATATGAAACATATATGAAACTTTTTGAAACATATAAAATTATTAAAAGTTTCAACAAGCTAGAGGCAGGAAACATGTTCCCAATGTTGGGGGAGTCCAGAACCAGGGGCCTACGTTTAAGAATAAAGGGGTAAGCCATTTAGAACGGGGACGAGGAAATACTTTTTCTCACAGAGAGTTGTGAGTCTGTGGAATTCTCTGCCTCAGATGGCGGTGGAGACCAGTTTTCTGGATACTTTCAAGAAAGAGCTAGATAGGGCTCTTAAAGACAGCGGAGTCAGGGTATATGGGAAGAAGGCAGGAACGGGGTACTGATTTGGGATGATCAGCCATGATCACTTTGAATGGCGGTTCTACTCGCTGGAATTTAGAAGGATGAGCGGATACCTCATAGAAACATACCGAATAGTGAAAGGCATGGATAGAGTGGATGTGGAGAGGATGTTTCCACTAGTGGGAGAGTCGAGGATCTGAGGTCACAGCCTCAGAATTAAAGGGCATTCTTGCAGAAAGGAGATGAGGAGGAATTTCTTTAGTCAAAGGTGGTGAATCTGTGGAATTCATTGCCACAGAATGCTGTGGAGGCCAAGTCAATGGATTTTTTTTTTTTTTTTGTAAAATATTTTTATTAGAAGTAAATACATATTAAGAAGGAATAACATAAAATTAAAAAAAGGACATATTATTCGTCACATACATTCTTAATATTTTTAAAGTTTACAAACATTCTTATTTATACTTCTATACTTTTTATTATTTTATAACAGAAAGAAGATAGTAAAGAAAAATAATAAAGAAAAATAAAATAAAGGTAGAAAATCAATAATATGAGTGGAGATTTAAACAGGCTATACTTCATTGGAGATATATCCGTGGTCTATTATATATAGTTCTTCATCTATTCCTTCATTCAGGTTTCAGTCAGGCCCTCGAACTGGACCACCTTTAAATATTCAATAAATGGAGACCAGATTCCTCTGAACTGATCTAGCTTGTCCAAAAGGACAAGTCTTTGTCTTTCCAGATGAAGCGTCTCCGACATTTCTGTAATCCACATTTTAATTGTGGGGGATGTAGGACCTTTCCAAAATCTTAGTATTAATTTTTTACCAATTATTAAACTATAATCGATAAAAAATCTTTGCTGTATTGTTAGTAATTGATCCGTTTCTAATATTCCTAATATGATTAATTTTGAGTCTGGAGTCAGATTTGTATTAACTACATTCGAGATTATAACCATATAACCATATAACAATTACAGCGCGGAAACAGGCCCTCTCGGCCCTTCCAGTCCGTGCCGACCATTTGTTTTCCCCTAGTCCCATCTACCTGCACTCAGACCATACCCCTCCATTCCCTTCACGTCCATATACCTATCCACTTTACTCTTAAATGTTAAAATCGATCCTGCCTCCACCACTTCTGCTGGAAGCTGATTCCACACAGCCACCACCCTCTGAGTAAAGAAGTTCCCCCTCAAGTTACCCCGAAACCTCTGTCCCTTAATTCTCATGTCATGCCCTCTTGTTTGAATCTTCCCTACCCTCAATGGGAAAAACGTATCCACGTCAACTCTGTCTATCCCTTTCATCATTTTAAAGACCTCAATCAAGTCCCCCCTTAACCTTCTGCGCTCCAAAGAATAAAGACCTAACTTGTTCAACCTTTCTCTGTAACATAGTTGCTGGAACCCTGGCAACATTCTAGTAAATCTCCTCTGTACTCTCTCTATTTTGTTGACATCCTTCCTATAACTAGGCGACCAAAATTGTACACCATACTCCAGAATTGGTATTACCAATGCCTTGTACAATTTTAAACATTACTTCCCTACTCCTATATTCAATGCTCTGATTTATAAAGGTCAGCACACCAAAGGCTTTCTTTACCACCCTATCTACATGCGATTCCACCTTCAGGGAACTATGCACAGTTATTCCTAGATCCCTCTGTTCCACAGCATTCCTCAATTCCCTACCATTTACCATGTACGTCCTATTTTGATTTGTCCTGCCAAGATGTAGCACTTCACACTTATCAGCATTAAACTCCATCTGCCATCTTTCAGCCCACTTCCAAATGGAGATATTGAACAATTTCTTTTCTTCGGTATTCACCAAGGAGAAGGATATTGAACTCTGTGAGTTAAGGGGAAAAAGTAGAGTAGCTATGGAAACTTTGAGATTCAAAGAGGAGGAAGTACTGACACTTTTGAAAAAATATAAAAGTGGATAAGTCTCCAGGTCCTGACAGGATATTCCCTAGGACATTGAGGGAAGTTAGTGTAGAAATAGCAGGAGCTATGACAGAAATATTTCAAATGTCATTAGAAACGGGAATAGTGCCGGAGGATTGGCGTACTGCGCATGTTGTTCCATTGTTTAAAAAGGGTTCAAAGAATAAACCTAGCAATTATAGACCTATTAGTTTGACGTCAGTGGTGGGCAAATTAATGGAAAGGATACTTAGAGATAATATATATAAGCATCTGGATAAGCAGGGTCTGATCAGGAACAGTCAACATGGATTTGTGCCTGGAAGGTCATGTTTGACAAACCTTCTTGAATTTTTTGAAGCGGTAACTAGGGAAATTGATGAGGGTAAAGCAGTGGATGTTGTCTATATGGATTTCAGTAAGGCCTTTGACAAGGTTCCCCATGGAAGGTTGGTTAAGAAGGTTCAATCTTTGGGTGTTAATGGCGGAGTAGCAAGATGGATTCACAGTGGCTGAATGGGAGATGTCAGAGAGTAATGGTGGATGGCTGTTTGTCAGGTTGGAAGCCGGTGACCAGTGGGGTGCCTCAGGGATCTGTGTTGGGTCCACTGTTGTTTGTCATGTACATCAATGATCTGGATGATGGGGTGGAAAATTGGATAAGTAAGTATGCAGATGATACTAAGATAGGTGGTGTTGTGGATAATGAAGTAGATTTTCAAAGTCTACAGAGAGATTTGGGCCATTTGGAAAAGTGGGCTGAAAGATGGCAGATGGAGTTTAATGCTGATATTATCTTAAAAATTTCTATCCAAAAGTTAGTAATTTTTATACATGGATATTTTTAAGGCAGAGATTGACAAATTCTTAATTGGTACGGGGGTCAGGGATTATTGCGTGAAAGCAGATGAATGGGGTTGAGAGGGAGAGAAAGATGATTCAATGGTGGTGTAGACTTGATGGGCCGAATGGCCTACTTCTGCTCGTATCACTTGTGAACTAATGAAGCCTTGAGAATTTCAGTGTAGCAAATTATATTTGAAGCAAACTTGACTATTATTTTTATTTCTCAAATTATGTGCAGTCAATGATCATAACATGTTGGCGATGGTATTTGGGTTATAACTGCCACGTGTACCAAGATACATTTACATAATCGCACCTCGGCCACTCCCTGTTCTCCCCTCTACCATCAGGCAAGAGGTACAGAAGTGTGTAAACGCACACCTCCAGATTCAGGGACAGTTTCTTCCCAGCTGTTATCAGGCAACTGAACCACCCTACCACAACCAGAGAGCAGTGCTGAACTACTATCTACCTCATTGGTGACCCTCGGATTATCCTTGAACGGACTTTGCTGCCTTTTCCTTGCATTAAGGTATTGCGTTCAGTTCTGGGCATTGTGTTGTCAAGTTGGAAAGGGTACAGACGGGGGCGGAAAACCCGGGGGGGGGGGGGGGCAGAGGGGACACGTCCCCCCCATGTTTTGAGAGGTGGGGGACATCCCCCCCCCCCCAAGTTTTTGTAATCCGGATTTTTAAATCACCGCTTTCCACGAGACAGTGGAGGTGGGACTGCTGATCGAGGGCGCCGATTGGACGAGGGAGATGGCGGTCAGCAGGCAATGGGGGCGGGACATGATGATTCAGCGCGATGATTGGAGGAGGGAGGAGTGGGGGGGTGGGACTGAGGATAGAGTGCGGTGATTGGAAGAGGGAGACGTGCCACAGACCTGCGCCTCATCCACAGCCAGGATCGATCCCGGCTGGGTCTCCAGCGCTGTCTCGTCCCCACCCGAGTGCCCCCCCCGCACGGGTGGCCAGAGAGGTCGAGAGTCAGACGGGCGTGGCACCCCCAGGCCCACAGCCAGCGCAGAGAAGCAGCTCTAAACCCAGGTCAACTCTGCCTGGTTAACCTGCCTGGGCTTGCAGGAAATATGGGCAGAGCGGAGAAGCAGCGCTGGTGTCCCGTCAGTCCAGTCAGGGCTGTAGGTTAACCCGGCGAGACAGGCAGAGTTGAGCTGCATTTAGCGCTGGATTGAGCCTCCGAAGCCTCGCGCATGTGTGTGCGAGTGTGCACATGTGCACGCGGCCGCCAAAAAATGGTGTGTGTCCCTGTCCCCCGGTCCCCCGGTCCCCCGGTCCCCTCCATGTTTTGAAAGCGAGTTCCGCACTTGGGTACAGAGAAGATATACGAGGATGTTGCCAGGACTAGAGGGTCTGAGCTATAGGCAAAGGTTGAGCAGGCTGGAACTTTATTCCTTGGAGTGCAGGAGGATGAGGGGTGATCTTATTGAGGTGTATAAGAAGAAAAGATCAGGTAGATGCACAGAGTTCCTTGTCCAGAGTAGGTGAATCGAGGACCAGAGGGCATAGGTTCAAGGTGAAGGGGAAACGATTTAATAGGAATCTGAGGGGTAACTTTTTTCACTCAGAGGGTGGTGGTTGTATGGAACGAGCTTCCAAAGGAGGTAGTTGAGGCAGGGACTATCCCAACATTTAAGAAGCAGTTAGACAGGTACATGGATAGGACAGGTTTGGAAAGATATGGACCAAATGCTTGCAGGTGGGGCTAGTGTAGCTCGGACATTGTTGGCCGGTGTGGGCAAGTTGGGCCAAAGGGCCTGTTTCCAGCTGTATCACTCTAAGACTCTATTATCTTGTCTTGTGTCTGTACGCCGTAAATGGCTCAATTGTAATCATGTATTGTCTTTCTGCTGACGGGTTAGCACACAACAAAATCTTTTCACTGCACCTTGATACACGTGACATTAAATTAAACTGAACTGAACAAGCTCTCAGTCTTCCCACTGAGCTGCCATCCCTGAGACGTTTGTAGGAGAGTTTAGCATGGACATGGCTGCTGAGTGATCCATGGACTCTTCACTCACCGAGGAAGACAAAGTACGGCGAGACAATGCTGCCAATCCTGGAAGCCATGGAACACACTCCGATGCCCATGTTCCTCACCACCGTCGGGTACAACTCCGCAGAGAACACGTAGATGATCGCAAAGGTTATCGTGATGCCGGTTTTCCCAATCATCACCAACACTGTAGCCAGAATATGAAGAGCTGCGGAAACAATGTTAGAGTCATAGTCATACCATAAGGTCACAGAGTCATATCATAAAGTCACAGAGTCATACCATAAAGTCACAGAGTCATATCATGGAGTCGTAGAGTCATATCATAGTCATAGTAATATCATAGAATCCTACCATCATCATATCATAGTCATAGTCATAACATAGATTCATAGAGTCATATCATAGTCATGGAGTCATATCATAGAGTGATATAGTCATATAAGTGGAAACAGGCCCTTCGACCCAGTTCAGTTTAGTTTATTATCATGTGTACCAAGGTACAGTGAAAAGCTTTTTGTTGCATGCTAACCAGATCCAGCTTGCCCACACCGGCCAATGCGTCCCATCTACATTAGTCCCACCTGCCTGCATCCCTCTAATTTTCCTTTCCATGTACCTGTCTAATAGTTTGTTAGCATTACCGTCCACCTGATTTGAGACGCTCGGTCTAACTTTAATCAGACTTTACTGGACTCGTCTTGCGCCAAACGTTATTCCGGCGCGGAACGGTGGCGCAGCGGTGGAGTTGCAGCCTTACAGCTCAAGAGACCCGGCTTCAATCCCGTGAGGCAGCAGTTCCACCGTTGCGCCAATGTACCGCCATTACGCCCTCTGTGAAATTGCCTCCAACGTGCGAGAAGTGTATGGGAAAGTGGGATGACGCGGAACTAGTGTCAATGGGTGATTGATTGTCGGTGTGAACCCGGTGGGCCGGAGGGACTGTTTCCATGCTGTATCTTTCATAAGTTCATAAGTCATAGGATGCGGAATGACAGAAGGCCATTCGGCCCATCAAGTCACTCCACCATTCAATCATGGCTGATCTATCTTTCTCTATGATTGGGGATGATCAACCATCATCACATTGAATTGGTTCGAAGGGCCGAATGGCCAACTCCTGCACCTATTGTCGGTTGTCTATTGTCTATTATCTCAACCCCATTCTCCTGCCTTCTCCCCATAACCCCTGACACCCTGACTAATCAAGAACTAATTCAATAAAAAATATATAGATTTCTGCATATATTCCATTCATTTTATCTAAGTACTGTCTATATCTCCCATTCCCCTCTCCCCCTGACTCAGTCTGAAGAAGGGTCTCGACCCGAAACGTCACCTATTCCTTTTCTCCAGAGATACCGCCTGGCCCCTTGAGTTACTCCAGCTTTTTGTGGCTGGATTCAGTCTAAACCAGCATCTGCAGTTTCTCCCGACACATCCATATATTTTTAAGTGTAGGAAGGAACTGCAGATGCTGGTTTACACCGAAGATAGTCACAAAATGCTGGAGTAAATCAGCAGGACCGGCAGCGTCTCTGGTTAAGAATGGGTGATGCTTCAGTCTGAAGAAGGGTCTTGACCTGGAAACGTCACCCATTCCTTCTCTCCAGAGATACTGCCTGTCCCGCTGAGTTACTCTGGCATTTTAGAATAGAACAGAATAGAATGCTTTTTATTGTCATTCAAACAGACAAGGTTTGAACAAAATTTCATTCCTACGTTCATGACATTACAAAAAAAAAAAAGCAAGACACACACATAACACAATTTACACAAACATCCATCACAGTGAATCTCCAACATCTCCTCACTGTGATGGAAGTCCAAAGTCTTATCCCTTCCCTTTGTTCTTCTCCCGCAGTCCAGCAGTGCAACAGCAGCGTCGAGGCTAACTGGGGCTCACGATGTTGAAGACCGCGGCAGCCGATGGTATGTCCCGTGGCCGTTTAAGGCGCGCCGGGCGAGCTGGTGCCGTTAGGAGCTGCCACATTTTAGAAACATAGCAACATAGATGCAGGAGGAGGCCATTCGGCCCTTCGAGCCAGCACCGCCATTCATTGTGATCATGGCTGATCGTCCCCTATCAATAACCCTATATCACCTTCTCCCCATATCTCTTGACTCCACTAGCCCCTAGAACTCTATCCTAACTCTCTCTTAAATCCATCCAGTGACTTGGCCTCCACTGCCCTCTGTGGCAGGGAATTCCACAAATTCACAACTCTCTGGGTGAAAAAGATTTTTCTCACCTCAGTCTTAAATGACCTCCCCTTTATTCTAAGACTGTGGCTCCTGGTTCTGGACGCGCCCAACATTGGGAACATTTTTCCTGCATCTAGCTTGTCCAGTCCTATAATTTCCCCCTTCATCCTTCTAAACTCCAGTGAATCTTGTGTCTATTATAGATTTTTAAGCACTTACTTGGGGGAATAAACTGGATGACGAGGAGTATGAGTCCGCCGAGCAGCAGCATGGAAGAGGTAGCGATCCGCCGCGGCGAGTTGTGCATCATCCACCAGGCTATGGTGTAGGCTACGATCTCGCTGATGGCGGAGATTAAGCAGTTGAGGTACAGGTCGCCGTACATGTTGGGAGTGCCGAGCGTCAGCACAAAGTACCCAATGGATGTAATCATCCTGCGACGAAACAGACAAGAGGTGAAAGGTCTTTCCCGTGTCTCCCTCCCGCAACTTACGGTCGGACGCCCGATTTCCCAAAGCAGTCGTAGAGTCAATAGACAATAGACAATGGACAATAGGTGCGGCAGTAGGCCATTCGGCCCTTCGAGCCAGCACCGCCATTCAATGTGATCATGGCTGATCATCCCCAATCAGTACCCCGTTCCTGCCTTCTCCCCCATATCCCCCGACTCTGCTATTTTTAAGAGCCCTATCTAGCTCTCTCTTGAAAGCATCCAGAGAACCGGCCTCCACCGCCCTCTGAGGCAGAGAATTCCACAGACTCACCACTCTCTGTGAGAAAAAATGTTTCCTCATCTCCGTGCTAAATGGCTTACTCCTTATTCTTAAACTGTGGCCCCTGGTTCTGGACTCCCCCAACATCGGGAACATGTTTCCTGCCTCTAGCGTGAAAATCTTAACAGTCGTACCACGACCACTTGATCCCGCCTACGGGCGCTGTCTGTATGGAGTTTGTGCGTTCTCCCTGTGACCTGCGTGGGTTTTTACTGGGAAGCTTAGGTTTCCTCCCACACTCCAAAGACATACAGGTTTTTTAGGCTAATTGGCTTCAGTAAAATTGGAAATTGTTCCCCGATGTGAGGAATGGCTGGTCGGCACGGACATGTTGGGTCGAAGGGCCTGTTTCTGCACTGTATCTCCAAATTAAATTAAAAGCATCCACATCGACCAAGATGCCCCATCTAACCTCGTCCAATTGGCATGAGTCTGGTCCATATTCTTCAGAGCCTTTCCTATTCATTTACAGTACGTCCAAATGTCTTGAGACTTAAGACTTCACAGAATTTGTACTATTGTACTAAGATTATAAAGAGTTTGGACACGCTAGAGGCAGGAAACATGTTCCCGATGTTGGGGGGAGTCCAGAACTAGGGGCCACAGTTTAAGAATAAGGAGTAAGCCATTCAGAACGGAGACGAGGAAACACTTTTTCACACCGAGAGTTGTGAGTCTGTGGAATTCTCTGCGTCAGAGGGCGGTGGAGGCCGGTTCTCTGGATACTTTCAAGAGAGAGCTAGATAGGGCTCTTAAAGATAGCAGAGTCAGGGGATATGGGGAGAAGGCAGGAACGGGGTACTGATTGGGTATGATCAGCCATGATCACATTGAATGGCGGTGCTGGCTCAAGGGGCCGAATGGCCTACTCCTGCACCTATTGTCTATTGTCTATTGTCTACTATCCCACTCATTCGCAAAATAAATCAGAGACTTTACTTTAGACTTTAGAGATACAGCGCTGAAACAGGACCTTCGGCCCTTCTATTGAAGGGATCTACAGAGAGTGGTGGACACTGCCCAGTCCATCACTGGTACTGACCTCCCCACCATCAAAGGGATCTACAGGAGTCGCTGCCACAAAAAGGCAGCTGACATCACAGAGACCCACACCACCCTGGCCACGCTCTCATTTCACTCCTGCTATCGGGAAGCTGGTACAGGACCGGAAATATGTGACCTGCAGATTGAAGACCAGCTTCTTCCCTGCAACCATCAGGATCAGGAAGAACCACAAACACCAACGAAACACTGAAGTACAAATTCTCTTGGTTGCACGTTGGGCTATTTTGCACTAATTGCGCTGTTTCTAACATTGATTTTCTTTTGTTCATCTAGTTTAGAGACAGCGTTCTCTGTGTACTAACACTATCCTACACACACTAGGGAGAATTTATAATTTTACCAAGCCAAATGATGCTGTCTGACCCGCTGAGTTACTCCAGCACTCCGTGTCTGTCTATGATAATATTCCCTTCAACCTAGGTGTCAGTGTTATAAATGGTCACAGCTCAGACACCAAGGCACGTACAGGCAGCTACATGCAGGTTGCAAAGCCATGCAGAGTCTCAGCGAGGCCTTCTTCACACTCTGTTCAGGCCCCTTTACGACCAACACCAACATCTCTCCTGATAGTGCGCTTGATGTCCACTTGTACCCCTCATGTAGAACCAGACACCTCGGCAAAACAGCCTCCGTTAGTTTCTCAAGAATTTTCTGTTGAGTATTTAGACCTTTAGACCTTAGAGATACAGCGCAGAAACGGGCCTTCTGGCCCGCATAGTCCGCACCAACCGGCAATCACTGCAAACGCTAACAATATCGTAGTGTAGTTGAGTTCAGTTTATTGTCGCGCGTACAGTGAAAAGCTTTTGTTGCGTGCTAACCAGTCAGCGGAAAGACTGTACATAATGTGTTGTACGCACTCGGTACAATTTTACAATGTTACGCAAGCCAATTAACCTACAAACCTGTACGTCTTTGGAGTGTGGGAGGAAACCGGAGCACCCGGAGAAAACCCACGCAGGTCAGGGGGAGAACGTGCAAACTCTGCGCAGACAGCACCTGCAGTCAGGATAGAACCCGGTCCTCTGGCGCTGTGAGGCAGCAACTCTACCGCTGCGCCACCGTGCCGCCCCTCACAGCGAGACAACGCAGTTTAGAACTAAACTTATGAATAGTTTAGGCGTCACTACATTCCTCCGGTACCCACTAGTAACATAGACAAGCACAGTGTAGTTCTAGCACGGAACAGGCCCAACATGTGCCCAACATGATGCCAAGACCAACGCTAAACTGCCTGATGTCATGTCCATATCCCTCCATTCCCTGCGTATCCAAAAGCCTCTTGAAACCCACTATTATATCTGCCTCCCCCACCACCCCTGGCAGCACGTTCCAGGCACCCACCACCCACTGTGTAAAAAAAACTTGCCCACGCACATCCCCTCGAAACTTTGACCCCACTCACCTAACAGACTACCGACCCTAAACAAACACGCATTTCTCACTGTTCGTCAGGAACAGTAACTTCAACTCTATTATCAGACGACTGAACAGCCCTTGAAATCGCGCACCACCACAATCAGGAACAGCTTCTTCCCCTCTGTCATCAGGCTTCTGAACGGGCCTTGCATCAGCCTAATGGTTCAATCATTCAACGTTCCTTTATTGTTCCTCATTGTCGCGTGTACCGAGGTACAGTGCACTTTGATTTGCCAACAGTCACACAAAAAAGCAAGCAAGATCCATAACCACAAAAAGATTAAACATAGACGTAAACAGTCGCCTCAGCGGCGTGTGAGAATCCCCAGGGCACACGGCCTAAGCGGAGATCCACAGCCATCAGTTCAATGTCCGGGCCACACACACACACGCTCCTTCACCGTGATGTGAGCAGAGTTGTACCGACCGCTGTCACTCTCTCTGCAGTCCCCGTCCGCCCGAACAGTCAGAAAGCCGTCCGCACTCGCACCAGACTCCGGGATGTCCACATAGCGCCATGTCCCCGCAAACACCGAGATCACTGCACTCACGGCACTCCCCCGCAGTCCCCACCAGCGCAGGCCGCACGCCCATCTTGTTTTTCGGCGACCTCACATTCCCCGCTGTGATGGAAGGCAAATCGCATTTACCTTCTTCCTCCTTTTCTCCCGCTGCCGGGAATCGAACCATCGGGGCGGTCGAGGCTCCCGTGATCGGGGCGGTCGAAGCTCCCGTGATCGGGGCGGTCGAAGCTCCTGCGGTTGGAGCTCCCGAAGTCGATCCCTAACAAAGGCACCGGCAGCTCCACGATGTTAAGGCCGCAGTGTGGACGGAGATACGACACGGGAAAAGTTGCATCTCCATCGGAGAAAGAGATAAAAAAAGTTTCCCCCAACCCCGCCCCCCCCCACACCCACACACTATACAAAAACTAAAGATACACTAAAACACACAAGTAAACACAGACTACAAACAACATACGAAGAAAGGGACGAGACAGGCTGTTGGCGAGGCTGCCAGGTACGGCGCCACCTGGTGGGCACTGTCCGGTTCACCTCGACCCCATTGCGGACATTGGACGTTGTCTCTGGAACTGATGCGCTACAATGCTGAGAACTAGATTCTGCACTCTGTATCTTCCCCTTTGCTCTACCTATTCTACTTGAGTTTGACTTCATTGTATCTATGTATACGTATGTCATCTGCTTTGATTGCATGCAAAACAAAGCTTTTCACTGTACCTCGGTAGACCTGATTATAATAAGCCTAACCTCTGATATAGGCAAAAATGCTGGAGAAACTCAGCAAGTGAGGCAGCATCTATGGAGCGAAGGAAATAGGCAATGTTTCGTACCAAAATCCTTCTTCTTCAGAAGAAGAAGGGTTTCAGAAGAAAAGTTTCCGTCTGAAGAAGGGTTTCGGTTCAAAACGTTGCCTATTCCCTTCGCTCCATAAATGCTGCTTCACCCACTGAGCTTATCCAGCATTTTTGTCTACCTTTCGATTTTCCAGCATCTGCAGTTCCGTCATAAACATAACCTCTGATATACTTGAATTTGGTTTGATTATATTTATGTCTGGTGTTAACTGTTTAATTGGATGGTATGCAGAAGAAAGATTTTCACTGTATCTCAGTCCGTGTGGCAATAATAAGCTTGAACCTAAACTGAGACCTTCAGAACATTTCATTCCCCAAACATGGTGAAAGAAATGGTGCTTGACGATTATTTTGACCTCTGGTTGTTGAACGATATTCCGCCGAACTGCGCTGCATGTCTCAAACTGTATCTCGTCACACATTCTCCACTGTGTTTGGCATGTCTGTGTATTTCTAAAGTACCTATGATTTATTTTGCAAACCACTCTGTTGCAAACTTGCACCGTTTGCAACGCTGCTCTGTTGCGTGCGTGGCCGCATTAGTTTGAAGAGCGCGTTCTGTTGGTGCTGGGCGACGTTTCGGGTCGCGGCTCTTCCTCAGACTGATCGTAGTAGGGGAGAGAAAGCTGGAGGAGAGGTGGGAATGGGGCAAAGCCTGGAGAGTGATAGGTGGATACAGGTGAGGGGAGGGGGAGGTGTCGACTGGCAGGTGGGTGGACAAAGGCCAGAGATGAAAAGTATACAAAAGAGTGTTAGTCAAAGGCTGAAGGAGAGATGTAGGTGGGAGGGGTGGGGGAGCGGGAGAAACGTGTACGCACTAGGGTGGGACATAGAAAAAGTGGTGATAGGAAAAGGGGGTTGTTACCTAAAGTTATAGAGTTCTGTTTGAATGGGTTGCACGCTACCCAAGTGGAATATGAGGTATATAGTTTAGTTTAGTTTAGAGATGCAGCGCGGAAACAAGCCATTCGGCCCACCGAGCCCGTGCCGACCCACGATCACCGCACATTAACACTATCCTACACACATTAGGGACAGCTTTACCATTTTTTTACAGAACCTAATTAACCTACAAACCTGTACGTCTTTGGAGTGTGGGTGGAAACCAGGGATCCCGGGGAGAACCCACGCAGGTCACGGGGAGAACGTACAAACTCCACACAGACAGCACCCGTAGTCGGGATCGAACCCGGGTCTCTGGCGCTGTGCGGCAGCAACTCTACCACTGCGCCACCGTGCCATCCAATGTGTTTTTCCAGTGCGGGTAGACACAAAATGCTGGAGTAAAGGGCCTGTCCCACATAGGCAATATTTTCGACGACTGCTGGCGACTGTCACAGTCGTAGCAGGTCACCGAAAAAATGGCGACTGGACCCCACCCCCCTACGACAAGCCATGACAACCGGCGACCCATTGGGATGTCCACCTGCGACAACCTACGATCACACAGGCGACAACCTACGACAACCTAAGTCAACCTACGTCCACCTGCGACAAGCTACGACCCTGTCAGCGACAACTGAGGACAACTGAAGACAATTCAGTCGCCGGTTGACGTAGGTAGTCGCCAATGGAATTCACCAAAGTCAGCACCGGCGACAACCTACGACAGCACCCACGACAGGAGAAGACAAGCCACATCAAGCCCACAGTCGCCGAAAAGTTTTGAACATTTCAAAATCGAGCGGCGACCAGAAAAACGCTACAACTCTTTAGGTGACTTGAGGAGACGCCTCATGACCATACAGGCGTCAGCCCGCGACCACGTGGCGACAGCCTAGTTGCCGAAAAACATTGCCTAAGTGGGACAGGGGCTTAACTCAGCGGGACAGGCAGCATCTCTGGAGAGAAGGAATGGGTGACGCTTCGGGTCGAGACCCTTCTTCAGGTAGTGCCAGGAATGGGAAGGGAAGTTAAAATGGTTGGCGACTGCGAGATTGGCGATAGGGCCACGCGTCTATGCTTGGTCTTGCCGATGTAAAGGAGGCCCCAAGGGAAGCACCAAATGCAGAAGAAGAGGGTAGAGAACGTAACCTCAACCTCTGTTTCACCTGGACACCAGTCACATTGGTCATGAACACAGCGTAAAATACCCAGAGGCCAAAGCTACACTTGTTGCGTTGCCTCCCCCCTCGCCTCCATCCAAGGACCCAAGCAGTCTTTCCAGGAGTGGCAGAGGTTCACCTGCACCTCCTCCAACCTCATCTATTGCATCCGCTGCTCTAGGTGTCAGCTGCTCCACATCGGTGAGACCAAGCGTAGGCTTGGCGATCGCTTCGCCCAACACCTCCGCTCGGTTCGCATTAACGAACCTGATCTCCCGGTAGCTCAGCACGTCAACTCCCCCCTCCCATTCCGAATCCGACCTTTCTGTCCTGGGCCTCCTCCATGGCCAGAGTGAGGACCACCGCAAATTGGAGGAGCAGCACCTCATATTTCGCTTGGGCAGTTCACACCCCAGCAGTATGAACATTGACTTCTCCAATTTCAGGTAGTCCTTGCTTTATCCCTCCTTCCCCTCCCCTTCCCAGCTCTCCCACAGCCCTCTGTCTCTGCCTCTTGCTTTCTTCTTCCCGCCCCCCCCACATCAGTCTGAAGAAGGGTCTCGACCCGAAACGTCACCCATTCCTTCGCTCCATAGCAGCTGCCTCACCCCGCTGAGTTTCTCCAGCATTTTTGTCTACCTTCGATTTTTCCAGCATCTGCAGTTCCTTTTTAAACATGGCTTCATTCATTATCTCCTCAAAGTCGCTCAACATATATTTCACTAATCGCCACCACCATAACTATAGCAAGTGATACAGTTTTGACCATTATGCATTATGCTGAGAGCTCTTTGCAACTACAGGCCCTACTCACCACACAAAGAAACATAGAATAGTGACATTCCGTATATTTGAAGTTTTAACCAAATCCAAGAAACTATATGGATGCTTTTGGTTATCTGAGGAATTCAGAAGCTAAAAGAAAGCATAAAAAAAAACAAATGAAAATTCAACAGCAGGCACACATTTCTGTTATGACGGTGCTTTATAACTGGATAATTGTATTTCTTTAGACTTTAGAGATGCAGCAGGGAAACAGGCCCTTCGGCCCACCGAGTCCTTGCCGACCAGGAATCACCCCGCACACTAACACTGTCCTACACACAATTTTTACAGAAGCCAATTAACCTACAAACCTGTATGTCTGTGGAGTGTGGGACGAAACCGGAGCTCCTGGGGAGAACGTACAAACTCCGTACAGACAGCACCAGTAGTCAGGAAGGAACCCGGGTCTCTCTGGCGCTGTGAGGCAGCAACTCCACCCGCTGCACCACTGAGTCAACCCATGTTCCTTTATCAATATGTCCCACTATCATCAATGACATTGAAAGGTTAATTCCCGGGATGGCGGGACTGTCATATGCTGAGAGAATGGAGCAGCTGGGCTTGTACACTCTGGAGTTTAGAAGGATGAGAGGGTATCTCATTGAAAGATATAAGATTGTTAAGGACTTGGACACGCTTGGAGGCAGGAAACATATTCCGGTGTTGGGGGGGAGTCCAGAACCAGGGGCCACAGTTTAAGAATAAGGAGTAAGCCATTTAGAACAGAGACGATGAAACACTTTTTCTCACAGAGAGTTATGAGTCTGTGGCATTCTCTGCCTCAGCGGGCGGTGGAGGCTGGTTCTCTGGATGCTTTCAAGAGAGAGCTAGATAGGGCTCTTAAAAATAGTGGAGTCAGGGGATATGGGGAGAAGGCAGGAACGGGGTACTGATTGGGGATGATCAGCCATGATCACATTGAATGGCGGGGCTGGCTCGAAGGGCCAAATGGCCTACTCCTGCACCTATTGTCTATTGTCTGTCTATAAAAGACATAAAGTAATTTCATAATACTCAGTCACAGTGCCACAGTAGTTAATTGTAAATTAGAAGGCAATGATAGCATACGGACTTAGGCACGGATAGTGGAGACAGTCAGAACCTTTTTCCCAGCACGGAAATGCCACGAACTAAAGGGCCTGTCCCACTTTCACGAGGTAATTCACAAATTCTCCTGAGTTTTCCCCTTGATTCAAACTCGCAGAATATCCGTAACGAGTCCGTAGGAGTTTGTAGATATATCGTAGCGGCTCGTTATGCCAGCCGTAGGTACTCGTGACATCAGGTAATCGGGACGTTTTTTCCAGCCCGATAAAAAATGTCCACGAGTAAAAAAAATGGTCGGGATGAAAGAAATTGCAACTTTTCACTCGTAAGGAGGGCGTCGAAATAGTCGTGGGAATTCGTAGACACACTCGTAGGAGTTCGTGAACATAGTCGTGGAAGGTCGTAGGAGTTTGTAGATGACCACAATCTTGATTTTTTTTTTAGGTCCTTTGAACTCGGCAGAAGGTTTGAATTAAGTCGTGAAAGTGGGACAGGCCCTTAAAGGTCATAGCTTCAAGCTGAGAGGAGCAAAATTTACAGGAGATGTGTGGGGCATTTTCTTTTTGGAGAGAGCGGCTGGTGCCTGGAACGTGCTGCGAGGGGTGGTGGTGGAGGCAGATACGATAGTAGCGTCTTAAGAGGCTTTCAGCCAGGCACATGGATATGCAGGGAACGGAGGCGTATGGATCACATACAAGCATAGGAGATTAGATCAATGTGGTGTTACGTTTGGCACGGACATTGTGGGCTTCAGAGACTGTTCCTGTGCTATGCTGTTCTATGTAGAAACAAGAAAAGGACAAAAGGACACAAAAGGACACAGAGTGCTGGAGTAACTCAGCGGGTCAGGCAGCATCTCTAGAGAACATGGATAGGTGACGTTTCACAGAGTGCTGGAGTAACTCAGCGGGTCGGGCAGCATCTGTGGAGAACATGGATAGGTGACGTTTCACAGAGTGCTGGAGTAACTCAGCGGGTCAGGCAGCATCTGTGGAGAACATGGATAGGTGACGTTTCACACAGTGTTGGACCCGCTGACTTACTCCAGCACTCTGTGCCCGGTACTGTTCTGTGTTCTATGTTCATATTCAAGGAAAGGTAGTGTCTTGTAAAAATGTTATTTTTTACAGGTGCTGATGATATGAAATTTTTTTTTTTATATGGCGGGCTACCCTATTATGTTAGTTTCTGATTTGAAATCTCTTTTCGTTGTTTAGGGCCCGATTGTAATCAGGTATAGTATTATCATCACCCATTCATGCAAGTTCTATCCTGCACACTAGGGGGCATTTTTCAGAGGCTCAATTAACGTACAAACCTGCACGCCTTTGGAGTGTGGGAGGAAACCGGAGCACCCGGAGAAAACCCACGCAGGTCACGGGGAGAACGTGCAAACTCCGTACAGACAGCACCTGTAGTCAGGATCGAACCCGGGTCTGTGTTGCTGTGAGGCAGCAACTCTACCGCTGCGCCTCCGTGCTGTCGAAGTGACAGTGCCGTGGGTTTATAGCAATGTATGATAGAGAGCAAGGACTGAAGGTGAAATAATTACCATATCATCTCGTGAGTTGGTGATCTCAAATATCACGCCAACGTGAGTGATGCCGTTTTTTTCAGCGAAGCCTTGAACAATTTTTTCTGCTTCATTCACGTGACCTTGAGCGATGAGCCATCTGGGAGACTCCGGTATAAGCCTGATTTAAAATAAAATAACAGCACTGAAGTCAAACTGACAATGTCCATTAGAATAACTCTATGTACCACCATAACTAAACCTCCACCAAGCTTAGAGTCAGTGAGTCCGACAGCACGGAAACTGGCCCTTCAGCCCAACTCATCGATACTGACCAATTGTATTGAAACATACAAGATTATTAAGGGATTTGACACACTAGAGACAGAAAACATGTTCCCGATGTTGGGGGAGTCCAGAACCAGGGGTCACAGTTTAAGAATAAGGGTTAGCCATTTAGAACAGAGAGTTGTGAATCTGTGGAATTCTCTGCCTCAGAAGGCAGTGGAGGCCGGTTCTCTGGATGCTTTCCAGAGATTTCGATAGAGCTCTTAAAGATAGCGGAGTCAGGGGATATGGGGAGAAGGCAGGAACGGGGTACTGAATGTGGATGATCACAGTGAACGGCAGTGCTGACTCGAAGGGCTGAATGGCCTACTTGAATGTCTATTGTCTATTGTCTAATATGCCTCATCTACGCTCGTCTTACCTGCCCACATTTGGCCCATCTCTCTAAACCTGTCAAGGTTTAAAGGTGAAACTGATTGTGGACTTTGGAAAGGGTAGGATGGGGACCCACAATCCTGTTTATATGGTGGAGAGGGTCAAAAACTTCAAACGTCTTGTCATGCATATTTCTGAAGATCTTTCCTGGACCCAGCACACTGATGCAATTGTAAAGAAAGCACATCAGCGCCTCTACTTCCTGAGAAGATTATGGAGAGTCGGTATGTCAGAGAGGATTCTCTTGAACTTCTACAGGTGCACAGTAGAGAGCATGCTGACCGGTTGCATCGTGGCCACTGCCCAGTCCATCACCAGCGCTGACCTCCCCACCATCGAAGGGAACTATCACAGTCGCTGCCTCAACAAGGCAGCCAGCATCATCAGCGACCCACAGCACCCTGGCCACACACTCATCTCACCACTGCCATCGGGAAGAAGGTACAGGAGCCGCTACAACACTAAACACTACAACCTCAAATATGCTCTGATCTACATTGACTATTATTTTTATTGTTATTATTGCACTATAATTGTTTGTTTGCTTTTTACATGTATGCATGTCAGCGCCAGAGACCCGGGTTCCATCCCGACTACGGGTGCTGTCTGTACGGAGTTTGTACAGGTTTGTAGGTTAATTGGCTTGGCATAAATGCAATAAAAATGTAAAATTGTCCCTAGAGGGTGTGGGGTAGCATTAATGTGCGGGGATAATTGGTCAGTGCAGACTCGGTGGGCCAAAGGGCCTGTGTTTCTGATTTTCCACTGACAGGTTGGCACACAACAAAAGCTTTTCCCTACACCTGGAGTATTGTGTGCAGCTTTGCTCCCCTAATTTGAGGAAGGACATTCTTGCTATGGAGGGAGTGCAGCGTAGGTTTACAAGGTTAATTCCCGTGATGGCGGGACTGTCATATGCTGAGAGAATAGAGCGGCTGGGCTTGTACACTCTGGAGTTTAGAAGGATGAGAGGGGATCTTATTGAAACATATAAGACTGTTAAAGGATTTGGACACGCTAGAGGCAGGAAACATGTTCCCGATGTTGGGGGAGTCCAGAACCAGGGGCCAGAGTTTAAGAATAAGGGGTAAGCCATTTAGAACGGAGACGAGGAAACACTTTTTCTCACAGAGAGTTGCGAGTCTGTGGAATTATCTACCTCACTCTGGATACTTTCAAGAGAGAGCTAGACAGGGCTCTTAAAGATAGCGGAGTCAGGGGATATGGGGAGAAGGCAGGAACGGGGTACTGATTGGGGATGATCAGCCATGATCGCATTGAATGGTGGTGCTGGCTCAAAGGGCCGAATGGCCTACTCCTGCACCTATTGTCTATTGTCTATACCCCGGTACAGGAGGCAATAAAACTAAACTAAACTAAACGGTGAAGTGCTTCTGTAGCGCAGTCACTAATGCCTTTTAAGGAAACTCGGTGACTAATTTGCAGGCAAAGGCACAATTGACAACTGAATATTGTATGGAATAAAAAGGAACTGCGATGCTGGTTAATACCATAGATAGATGACAAAAGATACCAAAGATACCAAATCTTTATAATTCAAGCTTCTAAAGCCCATTATTAATAACAGCCCAGAAATATTAACTCACCACCAAAAGGGAATGTACAAGACTTCCGGGAGTGTCAACGCAAGGAGTAACATCCTCCAGGCTCGGATATAATAGGCAAAGAGCGGCAGAATAATGTAGCCCACGGCATAAAACATGCAGACACCCAGCGTGGAGTAAGCTATCCTCTCAGCTTTACCGAGGAGTTCCGTTCCTGGAGAGAGAGAGAGAGAGACAGTGAGAGAGACAGAGAGACAGACAGAGAGAGAGAGACAGAGAGACAGACAGAGAGAGAGACAGAGAGACAGAGAGGCGGAAAGACAGAAAGACAGACAGAGAGAGAGACAGAGAGAGAGAGAGACAGAGAGACAGACAGAGAGAGACAGACAGAGAGACAGACAGAGAGAGACAGACAGAGAGACAGACAGAGAGACAGACAGAGAGACAGACAGAGAGACAGACAGACAGACAGACAGACAGACAGACAGACAGAGTGGCAGACAGAGAGGCAGACAGAGAGACAGACAGAGATGCAGTCAGGGAGGCAGAGAGGCAGACAGACAGGCAGACAGACAGAGAGACAGACAGAGGCAGAGAGACAGAGAGACAGAGAGAGTCAGAAAGACAGACAGAGAGAGGAGAGAGAGAGAGAGAGAGAGAGAGAGAGAGAGAGGGATGGAGAGAGAGAGAGAGAGAGAGAGAGAGAGAGAGAGAGGGAGAGAGGGAGAGAGGGAGGGAGGGAGGGAGGGAAAGAAAATATTACAATCAATTATCAATTCCTTGGTAGACACAAAATGCTGGAGTAACTCTGCGGTTAAACCCTAGTTATTATGGATTTTGGTGAAAGGCACCTGTCTCTTTAACTAACAGGCTGTTAGTTACACTACAGAGCCCATTGAAATTGACAAGGCATTGAAATTGACAAGCCGTGAAATTGACAAGGCATTGAAGTTGGCAAAACTTCGGAAACATGTAGTCATGGTGGAACCCAGGTCTCTGGTGCTGTGAGGCAGTTCTTTCTTTAACGCATTCACAGAAGGTGCAAGGCTGTGCCGGCGGCTTTGCGCGGGATGCGGTACAGCCAGAGCTCGGCCGCTGCTTGGGGCGGGCGCTTGGCGGGCCGGATAAATACGGGAAACAAAGTCCGTCTGCGGGCTGGATGATTTTGGGTTACTGGGCCGCATTCGGCCTGGGAGCCGTACTTTGCCGACTCCTGGTCTAAAGTCTAAAGTGGAATGGAATTCTTAATTGTCACATGGGACAAGTCACGGTGACATTATTTACTTGTACTCGCAAGGTATGCAAATAGTCACCACATAAACAGCGCAGTCAAAGCTACAAAGTATCCCAAACCGGCTCCTCCCCCTCCCTCTCCCACCCCCTTCCTCATGGCAGCCTCCCTCGCCAAGTCCTCCTTTGTTTCCCCCCTCACGGCGACTCTGATTTCTTTAGCGGCTGGCGTTGCAGATATGCAGCGGTTTGGGTACTTTGAAAATGGCAGGCTTATGTGAAAAAGGTGCCAAGCTTCACTGAGGTGACATAGGGACACCAGGTGCACAAGTAGCCCATGTAACTAAATGTCGGCATCAAATCTAGATTTGTAAAGAAGCTTTCAACTGTTTCTGGCGGTGCTGACTCGAAGGGCCGAATGGCCTCCTCTTGCACCTATTGTCTATTGTCTATTGTTCCTGTGAAGCCCTGTGTGCTGTCACAGGTTTCTGTTATACCGACGCTAAACCCAGGTCTGTGATTGGGTAAAGGAGTTTGTGTTTATACATAGTATGTGTGTTTTTTTTGTTTTTTTTTAAATATTTTTTTTATTAGAAGTAAATACATAATAAAAAACATTTTGTTTGTTATAGTCATACATTATTAATATTATTTATATTAACAATTGTATCGTAATTGCACTTCTTTATATTTTTTTCATTTTTATATAGATAGGAAATAGTAGAAAAAAAGAGGGAAAAAAAAACAAAAAAAAAGGAATGGAGTATTCAACTGATTATGCATCATTGGAGCTATATCCGTGGATTATAAAATATAATTATTCATCTAGTCCTTAATTCAGGTTTCAGTCAGGTTCTTGTGCCGAACCAATTTGCCCCTTCAAATATTCAATAAATGGGGACCATATTCTTAAGAATAGTTTGTTTGTCCATTAAGACAAATCTTAATCTTTCCAAATGTAGGGTCTCCGACATTTCCATTGTCCACATTTTAATTGTGGGGGTTATAGGGCCTTTCCAGAATTTTAATATTAATTTTTTCCCAATTATTAAACTATAATCGATAAAAGTTCTTTGATTCGTTGTGAATAATTGATTTGGTTCTAGTATTCCTAATATTATTAATTTTGAATCAGGAACCAAATTGGTATTGACAACTTCCGAAATTATCTTAAAAATATCCGTCCAAAAATTATTAATTTTTGTACAGCTTACAAATGTGTCCGTAAGATTAGCCTCTAAGTGTTGACATTTATCACAAATAGGGGATACACAAGGACAAATTCTGTTTAATTTGGTTTTTGAATAGTAAAACTTGTAAAAACTATGTAGTTTTTAAAACTATGTAAACTAAAACTTGTAAAACTTTAAATTGTATTAAAGAGTGTCTAGCATTTAACGAACAGTGATGTATATGTTGTAAGCTTTCATCCCATATTTCTGGCCCTATTATTTGGCCTAGTTCATTTTCCCATGATTGCCTATATATTTCCGTCATGGGTGCATCATTATCCAATAAAATATTATAAATGTAAGATATCAATTTTTCTGTGTTCGGGTGTTTATTCAAACATTCATCAAGAATTTCTGTCTTTCTATTTCTATAATCCTGTGTATTTGACTTAGCATAGTCTCTGATTTGTAGATATCTAAAGTAGTCTTTTGAGTGAAGCCCATAAATTTGTTGTAGTTCCTGAAATGAGAGAAAGGAGTTTTTCCTATAGAGATCGCCCATCTTAATAATTCCATGATTTTTCCATTGTAAAACCTTTATCCATCATTGAGGGTTTAAATGTAGCATTGTTTACAATGGGAAGTGATAATGGTAAACAATCTAATTTTAGCGTCTTCTTTAATTGTTTCCAAATGCGTACTCCATTGTCTATTATTGGGTTTTTTTAATAGGTTTTTTTGCTTAATTTAGTGTTAGAAAATAGTATCGATCCAATTTCAAAGGGTAAACAATCTTCCTTTCCCATTTTTAACCAATCTGGTTGTATGTCCAGTTCTTCCAACCAAAAATTCATATTTTTAATATTAACTGCCCAAAAATAAAACATAACATTTGGTAGAGCTAAACCTCCATTTATTTTTGATTTACATAAGTGTTTTTTATTTATTCTACGGTTCTTATAATCCCAGATAAAGTTGGTGATTATAGAGTCAACCTTCTTAAAAAAAAAATTTGAGAGGTATATCGGGATTAATTGAAAAAGGTACAGTAATTGTGGGAGGAAAATCATTTTTATCGCATTAATTCTACCCAACATTGAAATAGGTAATGTTTTCCAGTATAAAATATTCTTATGTAATTTGTTCAATAAAGGCGGAAAATTAGATTTAAACAAAGAAGTATATCTCTTGGTTACATAAATTCCAAGATACTTGAGTTTTTCATTTACTATTTTAAAAGGGAATTGTGTGTTAAGTGTGTTTTTTTTGCGTACATTGTTTGTACGTAAGCAGAGTAAGTGCCCCTTAATGTGATCTCATTTTTTATTTTTTTATTTTATTAGAAGAAATTGTACAAAGATGCTATGTTCGGCATCTAGAATTATACAATTATTGTACAGCTTCATTTTTAACCTTATAACCTAAATTGTGAAAACGAAAAAAAGAAAGAAAGAGAAAGCAAGAAAAGAAGAAAGGAAAAAGTGCAAGGATAGAGGAGGGAAGAACGAGAAAAAGTCCCCTAAGCTACCAAAGCAGTGAAGCAGAAAGATCGAGGAATAAGAAAATATGGAGATATAACTTGCCCCCCGCTTCCCTCCCCTCACCCCCCACCTCACCAAACATAGCATCGGATTTAAATTTAAATTTGTGTTGATCTGGTTTTGATCTGTGTTTTCTTAAGATTGATCTGGTTTTGATCTGGTTTTTCCGCCAAGACAAGCCTAATGTTTTCCAAGTGTGGTGTCTCGGACATGTTTAATGTGATCTCTTCGTTGTAAGAAATGATTGGCCTGTCGGGATGGCCCTCCCATTGCATTTTCCCGCCTTGCGTTTAGGGTTATAGTGCAGGTAATTCATTTGGGCCCGCCGATGGCTCTTCCTTCTGTTCTGTTTACACGAGGCTGTTGTGGGCTCGAGTGAGTAAATCCCCGCAGTGCCATTTACAAATAAAGACAAGTTTGGACTCCGGTGTTCGTTTCAGTGATTGTGATTGAACCAGATTAAGGGGATGACGGAGAAACTCAGTGGGTGAGGTCCGCCTCTTCCTTTCTTCTCCACCCCCCCCCCCCCCCCCCCCAACGGCCACTTCAGCCTGAAGAAGGGTCTCGACCTGAAACGTCGCCTATTCCTTCGCTCCATAGATTCTGCCTGACCTGCTGAGTTTCTCCAGCATTTTTGTCTACATTCAATCATAGAAACATAGAAACATAGAAATTAGGTGCAGGAGCAGGCCATTCGGCCCTTCGAGCCTGCACCGCCATTCAATATGATCATGGCTGATCATCCAACTCAGTATCCTGTACCTGCCTTCTCTCCATACCCCCTGATCCCTTCAGCCACAAGGGCCACATCCAACTCCCTCTTAAATATGGCCAACGAACTGGCCTCAACTACCTTCTGTGGCAGAGAATTCCACAGATTCACCACTCTCTGTGTGAAAAACGATTTTCTCATCTCGGTCCTAAAAGACTTCCCCCTTATCCTTAAAAATCATGGCTGATCGATCTATCTCTCCCTCCTAACCCCAATCTCCTGCCTCCTCCTTAAATCCCCTGACCCCCGTACAATTCAAGAATCTATCTATCTCTGCCTTAAAAAATACCCACTGACTTAGCCTCCACAGCCCTCTGTGGCAGTACATTCCACAGATTCACCACCCTCCGACTAATCCAGGTAGCTTTTCCAGCATCTGCAGTTCCTTCTTAAACATTTTGTCTACTCCACTGCGAAATCTCCTCAAGGAGATGCCCACTTTGAAGAAGTTCCTCTCTTCTCTCCGAAGACAGTTTAACAACCTCATCTCCCACTGCCCCCCCCCCGCGATTCCCCTTTCCCTCCAACTCTACGCAGCTCACTGTCTCCGCCTCTTCCTTTCTTCTTCACGCTCACCCCCAACCCCCACTTCAGTCTGAAGAAGGGTCTCGACCCGAAACGTCACCTATTCCTTCACTCCATAGATGCTGCCAAAGATCCTATAGCAAGCAAGATGAAAAAGACGTAGTACGGTCATGGGCAGATTCACGGGTAATTTTCGGCCCCATTTCCGTAACCGGCTTCCGTGTCCGCACCAAAGATCCCGTAGGATACTAGTGCAGAGAAGGAAGCCGATTACCGAAAAATCCTCACAAAAATAAAAGTTATTTGGGAAAAATCTTCTCCTCATTTTCAGAATTATAATTTATTAACACAAACTGTTCCCCCGCAACGTTGATTACACTGCGAGTCGGGTCGGGTCGGGTTACTGAAATGGATGGAAAAAAGGCCCATTTTCCGCTCCGTTGCGTACCACACGTCAGACCATTGCATTTAGAAAGAGTGATCTATCTTGTTCGCGATAGGATCTTTGGATGCTGCCTCAACCGCTGAGTTTCTCCAGCATTTTTGTCTAATTTTTCCAGCATCTGCAGTTCCGTCTTAGACATAGAAACATAATAAATAGGTGCAGGAGTAGGCCATTCGGCCCTTCAAAGTCAAAGTCAAAAGTCAAAAGAGTTTATTGTCATGTGTCCCTGACAGGACAATGAAATTCTTTCTTAGCATAGCACAACAGAACATAGTAGGCATTGACTACAATTATATACGTAAATACACACATTAATTAATAAATTAATAAAGTGCAAATAACAGATGGAGGGGTATTACTGTTCAGAGTTTTGTCCGAGCCAGGTTTAATAGCCTGATGGCTGTGGGGAAGTAGCTATTCCTGAACGGGGTCGTTGCAGTTCTCAGGCTCCTGTACCTTCTACCCAAAGGTAGCAGGAGATGAGTGTGTGGCCAGGGTGGTGTGGGTCCTTGATGATGATGCCAGCCTTTTTGAGGCAGCGACTGTGGTAGATCCCCTCGATGGAAGGAAGGTCAGAGCCGATGATGGACTGGGCAGTGTTTACTACTTTTTGTAGTCTTTTCCTCTCCAGGGCACTCAAGTTGCCGAACCAAGCCACGATGCAACCGGTCAGCATGCTCTCTACTGTGCACCTGTAGAAGTTAGAGAGAGTCCTCCTTGACAGACCTGACTCTCCGTAATCTTCTCAGGAAGTAGAGGCGCTGATGAGCTTTCTTAATAATTGCATCCGTGTTCTCGGACCAGGAAAGATCTTCACAGATGTGCACGCCCAGGAATTTGAAACTCTTGACCCTTTCAACCATCGACCCTTTGATATAAAGAGGACTGTGGGTCCCCATCCTACTCCTTCCAAAGTCCACAATCAGTTCCTTGGTTTTGCTGGTGTTGAGGGCCAGGTTATTGTGCTGGCACCATATGGACAGTCGCTCGATCTCTCTTCTGTACTCTGACTCATCCCCATCAGTGATACGTCCCACAACAGTGGTGTCGTCAGCGAACTTGATGATGGAGTTCGCACTATGACTGGCTAGGCAGTCATGAGTATAGAGTGAGTACAGCAGGGGGCTGAGCACGCAGCCTTGAGGTGCTCCCGTGCTGATTGTTATCGAGTCTGACACATTTCCACCAATACGAACAGACTGGTCTGTGAATGAGGAAGTCGAGGATCCAATTGCAGAGGGATGCGCAGAGACCCAGTTCTGCGAGTTTGGTAACCAGCTTGGAGGGGATGATTGTGTTAAATGCCGAGCTGTAGTCAATGAATAACAGCCTGACATATGAGTTTTTGTTGTCCGAGTGGAGGGCCAGCGAGATCGCGTCCACCATTGATCTGTTGCGGTGGTAAGCGAACTGCAGTGGGTCCAGGTTTTTGTCGAGGTAGGAGTTGATTTGCGCCATGATCAACCTTTCGAAGCACTTCATCACCACAGGCGTTAGTGCCACAGGTCGATAGTCATTGAGGCACGTCACCTTGCTCTTCTTGGGCACCGGTATTATTGATGCCCTTTTGAAGCAGGTGGGAACCTCCGACCTCAGAAGTGACAGGTTGAAAATGTCCGTAAAAACTCCAGCCAGTTGGTCCGCACAGGTTTTTAGAACACGACCCTTCGAGCCTGCACCGCCATTCAATATGATCATGGCTGATCATTCAACTCAGTATCCCGTACCTGCCTTCTCTCCATACCCCCTAATCCCTTTAGCCACAAGGGCTACATCTAACTCCCTCTTAAATATAGCCAATGAACTGGCCTCAACTACCTTCTGTGGCAGAAAATTCCAGAGATTCACCACTCTCTGTGTGAAAAATGTTTTTCTCATCTAGGTCCTAAAAGACTTCCCCCTTATCCTTAAACTGTGACCCCTTGTTCTGGACTTCCCCAACATCGGGAACAATCTTCCTGCATCTAGCCTGTCCAACCCTTAAAGAATTTTGTAAGTTTCTATAAGATCCCCCCTCAATCTTCTAAATTCTAGCGAGTACAAGCCGAGTCTATCCAGTCTTTCCTCATATGAAAGTCCTGACATCCCAGGAATCAGTCTGGTGAACCTTCTCTGTACACCCTCTACGGCAAGAATGTCTTTCCTCAGATTTGGAGTCCAAAACTGTACGCAATACTCCAGGTGTGGTCTCACCAAGACCCTGTACAACTGCAGTAGAACCTCCCTGCTGCTATACTCAAATCTTAAACATATTAAAGGGATAGTATTAGATCAACAGGTGGAATGGCATTGCATAACACAAATGGTAATTTACCCAAAACGAAGGCAGCGACATAATTGGAGATATCGCCGAAACCAATAAAAAAGCAGAGAATGCAGAACACCTCCCAGCTCCACGAGATGACTTGGATAAAACTTAGTGCCGTCTGTATCAGCATTGCGCCAAAGACAACGATTTTCCTCCCGTATCTTTGAAAGCAAGAAAAAAAAATTACATTATATTTATAAAGAACTGTTTTACAAAGTTCATTTTAAAGCTCACATTTTTTGTCTACTCATCCGAACAGCCCCGAAGGTAATCGAAGAGTTGTGGATGCAGCCCAGTCCATCGCACAGACCAGACACCGCTACAAATCTTTGCAATTTCTTGTAGTCTGGTGCAGACCTGTTGCCAAACCAAGCCGTACGCCTTGTCCGTGCCCCGACAGAGCGGCACGGGGGCGCAGCGGTAGGGTTGCTTCCCGACAGCGCCAGAGACACGGGTTCCATCCTGACTACTGGTGCTGTCTGTGAGGAGTTTCCCCGTGACCTGTGACACGTTCTCCCCGTGACCTGTGTGGGTTTTCACCGGGTGCTCCGGTTTCCTCCCACACTACAAAGACGTGGACGTTTGTATGTTAACTCACTTGGCCCTAGTGTGTGTAGGATAGAACTAGTGAACGGGTGATCGCTGACTGGCGCAGACGCAGTGGGCCAAAGGGCCTGTTTCCACACTTTAGCTCTAAACTAAACTAAGTTGGCCTACTGGGCTAGTCCCATTTGCCTACATTTGCCTCTTCACATAGATATATCTGTCCAAATCTTATATATATCTGATTCCCTGAATAAACTTTAATTTAGTTTACTTTCTTACCAAATACTTCGGTGTTTACTTGACTGGCGTCACAAAGGGCGCCCAATGGGTCCTCAGCCGCGCCCGCGCAGTTCGGGCCTTTGCCGATTTTCAGATCAACATTATTTTTCCGTGTGCACTTGCCTGGCCTCACAACGGCGACCCAACGGCTCCACGGGTAAGTTTTGTTTCTATTTTACAAACGCCTCACTTTATCATTCAGCTCACCATCTGCGGCACAACTTTGAACACGGCAGTTGCGCCTGCGCAGTGCGGGTTTGTCAGCCCCACATGCGCAGTTTGGCGTAGTATTGCGTTGGGGGAAACGGGACCCGACGGGTCCGCTCTTGGTCCAGTCTCCTTTAAAAGTCGTAATTGTCACCGCTTCTATAGCTTCCTCTGGCAGCGCATTCCAGAAATGGACGACCCTCTGTCAAAAAGTTGCCCCTGTGGTCCCTCTTAAATCTCCCCCCTCTCACCTTCAGCCTATGTCCTCTGGTTGTAGAATCCGAGGGCAGATAAACTTTGGCGGGGTACAGGAGACAGGGGTACAGGGGAAAAGGTGGAGGCGAGACGGCCAAATTTGAGGAAGGACATTCTTGCTATTGAGGGAGTGCAGCGTAGGTTTACAAGGTTTACAAGGGTTTCTACAGCTATATTAATAGCAAAAGAATAACGAGGGATAAATTTGGACCATTAGAGAACCAGAATGGACAGCTATCTGCAGAGCCAAAAGAGATGGGGGAGATATTGAACAATTTCTTTTCTTCGGTATTCACCAAGGAGAAGGATATTGAACTCTGTGAGTTAAGGGGAAAAAGTAGAGTAGCTATGGAAACTATGAGATTCAAAGAGGAGGAAGTACTGACACTTTTGAAAAATATAAAAGTGGATAAGTCTCCAGGTCCTGACAGGATACTCCCTAGGACATTGAGGGAAGTTAGTGTAGAAATAGCAGGAGCTATGACAGAAATATTTCAAATGTCATTAGAAACGGGAATAGTGCCGGAGGATTGGCGTACTGCGCATGTTGTTCCATTGTTTAAAAAGGGTTCAAAGAATAAACCTAGTAATTATAGACCTATTAGTTTGACGTCAGTGGTGGGCAAATTAATGGAAAGGATACTTAGAGATAATATATATAAGCATCTGGATAAACAGGGTCTGATCAGGAACAGTCAACATGGATTTGTGCCTGGAAGGTCGTGTTTGACAAACCTTCTTGAATTTTTGAAGCGGTAACTAGGGAAATTGATGAGGGTAAAGCAGTGGATGTTGTCTATCTGGATTCCAGTAAGGCCTTTGACAAGGTTCCCCATGGAAGGTTGGTTAAGAAGGTTCAATCTTTGGGAGTTAATGGCGGAGTAGCAAGATGGATTCAACAGTGGCTGAATGGGAGATGTCAGAGAGTAATGGTGGATGGCTGTTTGTCAGGTTGGAAGCCGGTGCCTCAGGGATCTGTGTTTGGGTCCACTGTTGTTTGTCATGTACATCAATGATCTGGATGATGGGGTGGAAAATTGGATAAGTAAGTATGCAGATGATACTAAGATAGGTGGTGTTGTGGATAATGAAGTAGATTTTCAAAGTCTACAGAGAGATTTCGGCCATTTGGAAAAGTGGGCTGAAAGATGGCAGATGGAGTTTAATGCTGTTAAGTGTGAAGTGCTACATCTTGGCAGGACAAATCAAAATAGGACGTACATGGTAAATGGTAGGGAATTGAGGAATGCTGTGGAACAGAGGGATCTAGGAATAACTGTGCATAGTTCCCTGAAGGTGGAATCGCATGTAGATAGGGTGGTAAAGAAAGCCTTTGGTGTGCTGGCCTTTATAAATCAGAGCATTGAATATAGGAGTAGGGAAGTAATGTTAAAATTGTACAAGGCATTGGTAAGACCAATTCTGGAGTATGGTGTACAATTTTGGTCGCCTAGTTATAGGAAGGATGTCAACAAAATAGAGAGAGTACAGAGGAGATTTACTAGAATGTTGCCAGGGTTCCAGCAACTATGTTACAGAGAAAGGTTGAACAAGTTAGGTCTTTATTCTTTGGAGCGCAGAAGGTTAAGGGGGGACTTGATTGAGGTCTTTAAAATGATGAAATGGATAGACAGAGTTGACGTGGATACGTTTTTCCCATTGAGGGTAGGGAAGATTCAAACAAGAGGGCATGACATGAGAATTAAGGGACAGAAGTTTAGGGGTAACGTGAGGGGGAACTTCTTTACTCAGAGGGTGGTGGCTGTGTGGAATGAGTGGAGGCAGGATCGATTTTAACATTTAAAAGTAAAGTGGATAGGTATATGGACGTGAAGGGAATGGAGGGGTATGGTCTGAGTGCAGGTAGATGGGACTAGGGGAAAACAAATGGTCGGCACGGGCTGGAAGGGCCGAGAGGGCCTGTTTCCGTGCTGTAATTGTTATATGGTTATATGGTTATATGGTTAATTCCCGGGATGGCGGGACTGTCATATGCTGAGAGAATGGAGCAGCTGGGCTTGTACACTCTGGAGTTTAGAAGGATGAGAGGTGTTCTTATTGAAACATATAAGATTATTAAAGGGGCTGTCCCACGAACTCATGGTAAGGTACGTAGCGGGTACGTCGGAGCTCGGGACATCTCTTAGCGGCTCGCAACAGGTACTCGGGAAACACGGTAAGCTCGGAAGACTCGTGAAGATTCCTATGAGCGGCTATTACCGTAATTCTCCGAGTTCGAATTAGGGAAACTCGGGAGAACTCTTGAATTAGCTCATACAGTGGGACAGCCCCATCAGTGTTTGGACACGCTAGAGGCAGGAAACATGTTCCCGATGTTGGGGAATCCAGAACCAGGGGGCCACAGTTTAAGAATAAGGGGTAAGCTATTTAGAACGGAGATGAGGAAACACATTTTCACACAGAGAGTTGTGATTCTGTGGAATTCTCTGCCTGCAAGAGGGCGGTGGAGGCCTGTTCTCTGGATACTTTCAAGGGAGAGCTAGATAGGACTTAAAGATAGCAGAGTCAGGGGATATGGGGAGAAGGCAGGAACGGGGTACTGATTGTGGATGATCAGCCATGATCACATTGAATGGCAGTGCTGGTTCGAAGGGCTGAATGGCCTACTCCTGCACCTATAGTCCATTGGCTATTTAGGAGAGGCCTTGAGGTAGAGGCAGAGGTCATATGAACAGGGAACTGTGTAGGAAGGAATGCAGATGCTGGTTTAAAGCAAAGGTAGACACAAAGTGCTGGAGTAACTCAGCGAGACAGGCAGCATCTCCGGAGAGAAGGAATGGGCGACGTTTCGGGTCGAGACCCTTCTTCAGACCCTTCTTCGACCCGAAACGTCACCCATTCCTTCTCTCCAGAGGTGCTGCCTGTCCCGCTGAGTTACTCCAGCATTTTGTGTCCATCTTAGGAACAGAGAAGATGATGTTCAGTTTTGGCCGCACTCCTGCAGGAAACAGGGTGGCCAAAACTGAACAGGAAAGTTGGAAATTGCAGAGAATATTTAGTTTGGTTTAATTTAGTGATACAGCCCGAAAACAGGCCCTTCGGCCCTCTGAGACCGTGCCAACCATCGATCACCTATTCACACTAGTTTAGTTTAGTTCAGTGATACAGCGAGGAGACAGGCCCTTTGGCCCACCGGGTCTGCGCCGACAACCGATCCCCGCGCATTAACACTATCCCACACACACTTGGGACAATTTTACATTTACCAAGCCAATCAACCTACAAACCTGCACGTCTTTGGAGTGTGGGAGGAAAGGGAAGATCTCGGAGAAAAGCGCGCAGATCACGGGGAGAAGGTACAAACTCCGTACAGACAGCACCCGTAGTCGGGATGGAACCCGGGTCTCTGGCGCTGTGAGTGGCAAGTCTGCCGCTGTGCCACCCTGCCGCTGTTCCTTGTCATTACATTGTACCTGTCGGATATATGGCCAGAAATAAAGGCGCCACTTGTCATTCCCAGAAAGAACACTGACATGGTGAAGGGTCTCTTCCAGCTGTTTTCACAGACAAGGTTCCACTGCAAGAAAGGCAAAATATATAATTAACAGGAAAAGAAGCATATCTGTCAGAGAATTAACCATAAAAAAAGAATTGATGATTCAATCTCTATTATTGAAACATCATTATAGGTTGGCAACCCCCTATGGGCCTGTCCCACTTTCACAACCTAATTCACGACCTCTGCCGATTTTGCCCTTGACTCATACTCGCCGCATGGTCGTCACTAGGTCGTAGGAGGTCGTAGGTAGGTCGTAGGTAGGTCGTGATGCAGTCGTAGGCACTTGTGGCATCAAGTAGGTCGGGGCGTTTTTCTAGCCTGATGAAAAATGTCCACGAGTAAAAAAGGTCGAGAATTAGGTCGTGAAAGTGGGACAGGCCCTTTAGACGACTACAGGAGACTCCGCGCTCGCCACATGTTCGCGGGTGGTTGCCAGGGGTCGCCTTCATGGTCGTGAGGCGTTCCCGCATTCTATATACTAGTCGCGGCCTCGTTATGGTCACCGCGAATGTTTCAACATGTTGAAAAATTAGCGGCGACCGGAATAAAGCCACCATGGAGAGTAGCGAGAATTCTGGTGACGTCGGTGCAGTGGTAGTGGGTCGCCACGAGATCTTAGGTCGTCATAGCTTGTCGCCGGTGCTGACCGGGGAATTTCATTGGCTCATGGGGGGAAAAAAACCGTGAACAGTAGTTTTCGGTACCAAGGATAACGGACCGGTAATATTAAATGTCCGCCGAGCTTCACAGCCGTGTCTCTCTGGCTCTGCATCAGTTATAATTCCTTTGCTGCTTGCTCTATGGCCTGGTTTCTCCAGCACAAATAGTCCCAGATAGGGAACGTTGTTTTAAGTATGGCACTTGATGGCAACATTAATTGAGAAGCCGCTAAATCTCTGCCACTGTTCCACCGTGCCACCCTGGGCTGGAATGGAATCCAATCTCCGCCTTGCCAGGTTAGTAAGTTCAGCACGTGAATCTTACACAAGCCTGTGACTGAAATATTTCCGCCGCAGGGTTTCTGGGAGTTAAGCCAGATCTTCTCACTTATGCCAGATAGACAACCTATTTTGGATCAACACAAGAAGTGCGTGTGTGGTGAATACTGATGGTCTGTGGAACTCTCTTCCTCAGAGGGCGGTGGAGGCCGGTTCTTTGGATACTTTCAAGAGAGAGGGCTCTTAAAGATAGCGGAATCAGGGGATATGGTAGGGAGGCCCTGAACGCTGCTGCTGTCTGTACGGAGTTTGCACGTCTCCCCTGTAACTGCGTGGGTAGCAGATTCAGGGGATATGGAGAGAAGGCAGGAATGGGGTACTGATTGGGGATGATCAGCCATGATCACATTGAATGGCGGTGCTGGCTCAAAGGGCTGAATGGCCTACTCCTGCACCTATTGTCTATTGTCTAAACCCTCATACCGCTTGTCCTGGCTTCTCACCACTTGAAACTCTTCCTCCTTCACATGCATGTTTAGTTTGCTATTAACCAATCTCAGCCAGTCAAGATTTAGACTTTTTACTTTAGACTTAAGAGATACAGCGTGTTCTCACCATTATAGCGCCTCATTTCATAAGTTCATAACTTGTAGGAGTAGAATTAGGTCATTCAGCCCATCAAGTCAACTCTGCCATTCAATCATGGCTGATCTATCTCTCCCTCTTAACCCCATTCGCCTGCCTTCTCCCCACAACCCCTGGCACCCGCACTAATCAAGTGACGGCCAATCTCCGCCTTACGATTATTCATTGGCTTGGGCCCCACAGGCAAAATATTCCACAGATTCACCACCTTCTGACTATAGAAATTCCTCCTCATCTCCTTTCCAAAGGCACGTCCTTTAATTCTGAGGCTGTGACCTTTAGTCCTAGACTCTTCCACTGGTGGAAACATCCTCTTCACATCCACTCTATCCAGGCCTTTCACTATTCTGTACGTTTCAATGAGGTTCCCCCTCATCCTTCTAAACTTCAGCGAGTACAGGGCCAGTGCCGACAAACGCTCATCATAGGTTAACCCACTCATTCCTGGGATAATTCTTGTAAACCTCCTCTGGACCCTCTCCAGAGCCAGCACATCCTTCCTCAGATATGGTGCCCAAAATTGCTCACAATATTCCAAATGCGGCCTGACCAGCGCCTTATAGAGCCTCAGCATTACATCCCTGTCTTTGTGTACTAGCCCTCTTGAAATAGACAAATACGAACTCTTTGAACAGATATGGTCTCCATATACAGAATATTTGAAGGGGTATCTTTTCTGTTCATCACAACTCAATGGGTACCCGGCAGGATTAGATGAAAATAATTCTCTGTTTTTCTTTTTGATTTGTATACATGTCTCCATTGATATCGCTATTTGAAATTGTGTTATTCACTATTAAGATGTATACTATAATCTCTCTTTTTTTTTATATAATACTTTATTTTAATTAAATACATATAACAAGAATATATACATATATATATATTTTTTTCTCTCTTTTCTATTTCTCTTTCTTTATAATCGAAATTATTATTTAATCACTATTCTTATTGATTAAAATCTATTCTTTTCTTTTTCTACTTAAAAAAAAAATAAAAGTTTATAAGAACTATTCGTAACATTCGTATACTTATTGAAATAAGTTGGTTGTGTATTTGAAAAGTTGTTATACCGTTGTTATGATGGATTTCTTTTAATAAAAATATTATTACACAAAGCCCTCTTGAAATAAATGCTGGCATTGCGTTTGCTTTCTTTACTACTGATTCGACTTGCAGTTTAACTTTTTGGGAATCCTGCACCAGCACGCGCAAGTCCCTTTGCATCTCCGATTTCTGGATTCTCTCTCCGTTTAGAAAATAGTCAGTGCCTTTATTCCTACTCCCAAAATGCATGACTCCACACTTTGCTACACTATATTCCATCTGCCACTTCTCTGCCCACTCTCCCAACCTGTCCACGTCCTTCTGCAGAGTTCCTGCTTTCTCTACACTACCTGCCCCTCCGGAGCTCATGGAGAAAACCCACGCAGGTCACGGGGAGAACATGCAAACTCCGTACAGACAGCACCCGTGGTCAGGATGGAACCTGGATCTCTGGCGCTGTGAGGCAGCAACTCGACCGCTGCGCCACCGTGCCACATTTTGCTCATTGTTTAATCCACGTCACGGTAAAAGATAACCAGGGAATTAGAAAAGCAAGCCAGTCAGGGCCAGCGGTTAATTGGCAAGTTAGTTAACTGATCAGCAAATAAAAGCAGGGCTTGGTCGAGGGGAGCGGCCTTGTTGAGGTGAATTGCCTTGGGAGGTAAAGTGTGAGTCTTCGGGGAGAAGCCTACTCTTGAAACGGTTCTGCTTGTGTCCGACGTTTAAACTTGTGACATATTGCAGTGCAGAAGGAGGCTATCGGCAGCAGAGAAGGGAATAGGTTTCACTCAACTCTCAGTTTATCTAATTTGTGATTTTGTCCACTGAAGTAATGGCGGGCAGGTTGGTGCAGTGTCTCTCCTGCAGGATGTGGGAAGTCAGGGACACCGCTGGTGCTTCTGACAACTACACCTGCAGATGCTGTGCCCAGGTGCAGCTCCTGAAGGACCGCGTTAGAGAACTGGAGCAGCAGCTGGATGACCTCAGGGCCATCTGGGAAAGCAAGAGTTTCCTGGACAGGACCAACAGTGAGGTTGTCACATCAAGGATACCGGAGGAGCGAAGGTGGGTGACAACGAGGAGGATACCACTTCTTCTTGCGTATGGCGTGCACAGCCTAACGTTGTAGGTCAAGGCTAGACATCCAGGCCAGGACAGCATCAGTTACTGGATTAGTGGATGGCTTTGATGCCCCCAGGGAAAAGCCTCAGTGGACAGTCATTCACAATGTGTGGGATGGTCTGGTCTGGATGTCCGCGGTCGCAAGCAAGGGCTGTCTGCCACCCCCCACATATGCAGGTGATGGGCTGGTCTTGCACGGAGGGTACAGATTCTGTTCAGGGTTAGCCATTGCTTGCGATGGAGGTCAAATCCCGGTGGTTTCACTGTGGGGTCTGTGATGACCTCTCCGTTGTTGGTGTTGCCAGCTTTCCAGGCTCAGCGCCACTCAGTCTTGGAGTCAAAGTCTTCTAGGGATTTGACGGAAGACCAGAAGGGTTTGCGGGACTTCAGGCGCATGTTGGGCAGATTGTTCAAGTGAGCATGGATGGGAAGGTCAGGGCTAGCCTCGATGGTGCACCAATCTTTCAACATCCTCTCCCTTCTGCGTATGGTGGGAGGGGCGATATGAGAGAGGACAGGGAGCCACTGCAAAGGCGTTGACTTAAACGTCTCTGTGATGACCCGCACTGCAGAGTTAAGGACAGTGTCAACTCGCTTGGTGTGGCAACTATTAGCCCAAGCCGTTGAGCAAAACTCGGCTGTTGAGTAGACTAGGGCTAAGCTTGCAGTACAGAGGGTGTGTGCATTGGATCCCCAACTGTTGCCTGTACGTTTCCTGATGATGTTGACCCTTGCTGTCAGTTTATCAGCCACCCTCTTCAGGCATTCACGATAGGTGAGGGTACGATGCAGGGTGACTCCGTGGTAATTCTTCATTCAGGAGGAGAAGTAAACATGGAATGCAGAAGCCTATTGAAAACAGGTACACCCTCTTGGGAGCTGCCGGAACGGATGACACAATAAGATGAGTGGCAGCCAGGGCTGTGACTCCAACTGAAGAAGGGTTTCGGCCTGAAACATTGCCTGTTTCCTTCGCTCCATAGATGCTGCTGCACCCGCTGAGTTTCTCCAGCACTTTTGTCTACCTGTGACTCCAACCCTGGTGCTGAGGCTCAAAGGGGAAGAGTGATATCAAGCAGAGACGTAGTGGTGGGAGACTCCATCGTCAGAGGTGTGGATAGGAGATTCTGCGGCAGCAGGTGAGACTCCAGGATGGTGCGTTGCCTCCCTAGTGCCAGGGTCCAGGATGGCTCGGGGCGGCTGCATGGCATCAAGAGTGAGGGGCAGCAGCCGGAGGTCGTTGTGCATGTTGGCACAAATGGTATAGGTCAGAAGAGGAAGGAGGTTTTGCAACACGAGTTGACGGAATTGGGTACAAGCCTGAAAACCAGGACCTGCAGGGTAGTGATCTCAGGATCGCTTCCAGTACCTCGTGCTGGTGAAGGTAAGAACAGGAAGATAGAGGAAATGAATGTGTGGCTGAGGAGTTGGTGCAGGGGGCAGGGATTTAGATATCTGGATGATTGGGATTTCTTCTGGGGCAGGGGTGACCTGTATAAAAGGGACGGGTTGCACTTAAACTGGAGGGGGACCAACATCCTAGCGGGAATGTTTGCTAATGCTACACGGGAGGGTTTAAACTAGATTGGCAGGGGGGTGGGATCTCGTGCAGGACAGAGGCACGTGAGAGGCTAGAAGTTGGTATGGAGGGTGGTGTGGGAAGGGTTAGTGGACAGAATAGGCAGGTGACAGCCAAAGAGTGAAGAGGGAGGGTTGGTTTAAACTGCACGTATTTTAATGCAAGGGGCCTGACGGGTAAGGCAGATGAGCTTAGGGCATGGATAGGTACGAGCGACTGGGACGATTTAGCCATGACTGAAACCGGGTTAAGGGAGGGGCAGGACTGGCAGCTCAATGTTCCGGGGTACAGGAGCTTCAGGAGAGACAGGGGTGAGGAAGAAAGAGGAGAGGGGAGTTGCATTGTTGGTTAAATAGGATGTCATGGTTGTGTTCAGAGGTGACATTACGGACGGTTCGTTTAGTGAGGCAATATGGGTTGAGCTGAGGAACAAGAAAGGGATGATCACCTTGTTGGGGGTGCACTACAGACCCAATGAGAATGGGAATTAGAAGAACAATGGGAATTAGAAGAACAAATGTGATGTGAAATTGCAGACAGCTGCAGGTCAAATAAGGTTGTTGTAGTAGGGGATTTTAACTTTCCCAATACAGACTGGGAAAATCATAGTGTGAAGGGTTCAGATGGGATGCAATTCCTCAATAGTGTTCAGGAGAGTTTTCTTAAGCAGTTTGTGGAGGCCCCCACACATGAGAGGGCAATGCTGGATCTAGTATTGGGAAGTTGGGAAGGGAAGTTATTAGTAAGATTAAATGAGAACTTACCAGTTTGAAGTTTGATCCTTATTTTATGAGGAGTTACGTTGAGGGATTACGTGAAGAAGCCCCGCCAGGCGCATGCGCGTCATACTTCAAAGCAGCAGCGTGAAAACACGTAATCCCTCAACGTAACTCCTCATAAAATAAGGATCAAACTTCAAACTGGTAAGTTCCCGTTTAATTTTACTATTTTCCTTCGGAGTCACGTGAGTGACTACGTGAAGATTTCAAAGCTCTGTATTTTCATGCCGTAGATGCACTCCATACGACAATCTGCTTCGGTTGACACAGAAGGGAATAAATAATATGTTGAACATTGCTTCAAATTATTCAATAACTATTGTTAATAATAACAAAACCAGGAATAATCCCTCTGTCCCAGGGGGAATTACAAACAATGATAGAAAACAAAGCAAATGAATTAAATGGAACCCAAAACAGCATGCCCAAACCGTGGCACTGTCTGTACAGGTTTGTCATAAAATTGAGAAATGTTGCTTCTCTAGACCATCCTGCGGCCGCGCGGATTTGGTCTAGCGGCACGTCCTGAGCCTTCGCCACGGAGGTTGATGCTGCCCTGGTGGAGTGAGATTTAAAGACATGAGTATCGACTCCAGCATAATTGAGAACCTGCTTCAACCATCTAGAAATAGTTTGTGCTGACACTCTTTTATATGGCTTTTTGTGACTAATGAGCAGTCCTGTCTCAGAAACTCTGAGACTGCTTGTTACCTTAATATATTGGCTTAAGTGTTTAACTACACATAACATTTGGTCAACAGGATAGGCCTTACAAGTCACCTTGGTTCCTGCCATACCTGGCCTGCTTTGTTTGATTAAAGCATAAACATAGAAGGTAATGTCATTGACAGACAAATGCATACAATCTATTCGACACAATTGTAATGTTTGTACACGTTGTGCTGAAACCAGAGCCATTAGCATAACCACTTTAAGAGTTAATCTCTGCATAGATAATTAAGTAATTGGAGCCCATTGCCGAAGCAGTGTGAGAACAAGACTGATATCCCAGATTTCTGTATGTCGCGGTGTCGGAGGGTTTTTATTAAAAATTCCTCTCATAAATCGGGATACTAATGGATGAGACCTGATAGGATGTTGTTCTGAAGAATGCCCTAAATAAGAGGACAACGCACTCCGAGCACTGTTAATGGCACTATAACTCAGGTGCTCATCAAAATGCAACTTAGCAAGGAACTCCAACACATCACATATGCTTGCATTATAAGATATATTGGATTGTACACAGAACAGCTCCCATTTCTTTATGTGAACCACATATTGTTTTTGAGTGCTATTTCTGCAGTGAGAACCTCCATGGTCCTGTTTGACAATCCAAGTCCTTGGTATGGTCTGGTCAGAACCTGCAGACCAACAAATGAATACGGTCATGTAAAGGGTGACTTTCTCCTGTAACCGGATGCACCAACAAATTACTGCAGCTGGGAGTCATCATGAATGGCTGAACCATCAGTCGAAGCACTAATGGGAACCATGGTTGTGTTGGCCAATCTGGGACCACCAAAATGGCTGTGGCGGAGTCGCGCTCTATTTTGGTGAGGCATTTCGGGATGACAAAATGGAGGAATTGCATAAAAAGTGAGTGCTCCCAATGTAACGAGAATGCATCCAAGGCTACTGCTCCTGGATCTGGCTCCCATGAAACATATTTAGGCAACTGGTGATTTAATCTGGATGCAAACAGATCAATCTCTGGCAACCCTAATCAAGTGACAATTGTGTGAAAAAGTTTAGAATTCAACATCTATTCTATATTGTCATTAAACTTACGCGACCTATGGTCTGCCACCACATTGTCTATACCTGGTAAATAAATGGCTGAAACCCAGATATGCCTTGAAATAAACCAATGCCACATGACGTTAGCCAAGTTAACACACGATACTGATCATGCTCCTCCGATATGATTAATATATGCCACTGCTGTGGTGTTATCAATCTGGAGTTGAACGTGTAAATTCTTCATTGAGGAGCAATATGCCTTTAACCCATAAAATGCCCCCAATAATTCCAAAGAAGTTATCGCGTGTGTGTGGCGAATCAACCCTTCGTGTTCATGCCATCTATCCCCACAGCTAGACTCGGTGTCCGTAGCCCCCCATCCGAGAGCACTTACATCAGTCTGTAAGATCAGTGAATGGTCTTGTACCAAAATGTTATTTGTAGCTTGATTAACATTAACAATCCACCACTGCAATTCTGCGAGAGCTGTGGTTGGTAACTGCATAACCCGATCAAAATGGCCTGCATTCGATTGTAGTGCTTGTTCTCGTGCTCTCTGCAAATGTTGATAATGCAAAGGCCCGAAATGTACTGCAGGGAAAACTGCTACCCATTTCCCAATGACCTTAGCGACTTCTCGGATGGAGGGATAAAGTTGTTGTGGGAGGCAAGTACAGACATCAACAACCTCCACAACCTTGGCTGTTGGTAATGTTACTGTCATATCAACTGAATCAATAAGAAACCCCAAATACTCAATATTTTGGGTTGGCTGTAACTTGGACTTAGTTGGATGGACCAAAACCCTAATGACTCAAGCACATTTTTTGGTTGCTGCAACCGATTCTTCAGCTGACTCTTTAGTGTTGCTGATAATTAAGATAAATGAGCCATTACAATGTGATTATGGGCCCTCAATAGCCCCAGCACAGGTTTTAACAATTTAGTAAATAGCCTGGGTGCTGAACCTAATCCATTAGGCAATGCTTTGTATTGCCACAGCTGTCCCATCCAATTAAATTTCAAGTACCTGCGATAATGAGCATGAATTGGCAGTGAATAATAAGCATCGTGCAAATCAATAGTTGTCACATAACAGCCCTGTGATAGCAGCTGTTTAGGAGTAACGAAGGTGTCCAGTTTAAAATGCCTATAGAGAACTGAAGAATTTAAGTGAGTGAGGTCCAGAATTACTCTACAACACCCAGCTTTTTGAGGTCTGGGGAAATATTAGACGCCAGTGTGGAGGATGAATAATGGCTTTATCAATCAACATCGTTTACCTGTTCAGTCTCTGGAGCAGAAAAACACCCACATTTTATTAGGCTTGTGCTGTTGAGGTGGATCTATCCCTGAGATAACTCAATGGTAGACGTGAGACTATTTAGTATAAATATATCAGACGTTATACAGCACCATTCATTAGAAAACAATTGTAATCTACCTCCAATAGGAGATTGGCCACCAGAACTCTATCGTTAACAAAGGTCCCTGTACCTCTACAGTTGACCTGTAAGTCTGTTGTCTGCCCATATTGGGGTTGTAGCCGGTCTGTCTCGATGGGTACCCTCGTTGCCCCACTGGCCTGCCCCTGCTGGGCTCAGCACCTGGATCTGACCTTCAGTATTAACCCAGGTTTGCGAATAGGTGGCCTTGAAATGCTTGATTACATTCAGCCAATTGTTTTGGCCCCATCATTAATTTCACGATTTTTCCTGACAAGGTCCGTTCCAAACAGGAATTCAGGCATTTGTACATTAGTCGCCTTACGTAGAGCAGCAAATTTTTGATTGAGTGTTGGCCTGATGGCGATATTCCCTGATGCAATTTACCTGAAAAATGCATTACATAAAATACCCAACATATAACCATATAACCATATAACAATTACAGCACGGAAACAGGCCCTCTCAGCCCTTCCAGTCCGTGCCGACCATTTGTTTTCCCCTAGTCCCATCTACCTGCACTCAGACCATACCCCTCCATTCCCTTCACGTCCATATACCTATCCACTTTACTCTTAAATGTTAAAATCGATCCTGCCTCCACCACTTCTGCTGGAAGCTCATTCCACACAGCCACCACCCTCTGAGTAAAGAAGTTTCCCCTCACGTTACCCCTAAACTTCTGTCCCTTAATTCTCATGCCATGCCCTCTTGTTTGAATCTTCCCTACCCTCAATGGGAAAAACGTATCCACAAAAATATCTGTTGTGAGTTTGAGGAATGATTGTCCCTTTGACCACAGTGCCAAATGCAGTAATTGCTGCAGCCACCAGTTGGAGGACGTGTTGATACCGAACCTCCTGTCCCTTCATAGAAGGACGCATGGGTGCCCAGATTGCTGGGTTCACCGTGCGCACTTTCAGTGATGCACATTAAACAGGTGTCTTATATTTGTTTGCAGTCACTTGCAACATAGCTTGCTGGAGCTGGTGAGATACTAAATAATTGATATTGCTGGCAAGGTATTCTTCCATTGCCTCACCAGTCCCCTCCGGAATAGCAAAACTCATTGCTATTTCCGAGACACCCGGAGCGTGGCTCTTGTGCGCTAGTGTGTGCCCACAAGCAGGGACACCAGAATCAGAGTCAGCTGCATCCTGCCCGCTTCTCCCAAATCATATTGTAGGGAGGCATCCTCCAGTCCTAAACAAGGCGCTGGAAGGTAAACCCCAATATATGGAAAGCCCCTCCATAGGTTGTGCTTGGTATGGGCCCTCTTGGACAGCACTGGTCCTTGGACCCTTATAATCAAAGGTTGGAGCATCAGCTCCATGTTTTCCATCCTCCCCCACATTCTTTTAGTATCAGGGGGAGAGTCACCATTGTCGTCAGACAACATAGGTCTGTGAGACGGGGTTACACAAAAGGCTGGAGAAACTCAGCGGGTGCAGCAGCATCTAAGGAGCGAAGGAGATAGGCGACGTTTCGGGTCGAGACCCTTCTTCAGACTGGTCAGGGATCAGGGAAACGAGAGATATAGACGGTGATGTGGAGAGATAAAGAACAATGAATGAAAGATATGCAAAAAAGTATCGATGATAAAGGGAACAAGCCATTGTAAGCTGTTTGTGGTGTGAAAATGAGAAGCTAGTGCGACTAGGGTGGGGAGGGAGATAGAGATAGAGGGAATGCCAGGGCCTGAGGGCTGAGGGAGAGGTGGAAAGGGGAGGAGACAGCAAGGGTTAACAGAATTGAGAAAATTCAATGTTCAAGCCCAGAGGATGCAGACTCCCCAAGCGGAATATGAGGTGCTGTTCCTCCAACTTGCGGTGTTGCTCACTCTGGCCGTGGAGGAGGCCCAGGACCGAGAGGTCGGATACGGAATGGGAGGGGGAGTTGAAGTGCTGAGCCACCGGGAGGTCGGGTTGGTTATTGCGGACCGAGCGGAGGTGTTCGGCGAAACAACTTTCTCTTTGCCTTTTTATGGCTAGCAGCAGCCTCTGGCTGCTTAGTACCTGGAGCTAGTGCGGAAGATTTGCTCGCTAGCGTAACTGCTGCCGGTAAAATGGCACCCGGCATCAGAACCGGCGTTGCCGATCTTATCTCCCGACCCGATCAAATTCGTGAATCCCTGGACCCACACTAAGAACGAATCCTCCTCCTGACAGCTCAATTTCTCCAACTCCTACTGACTGCTCGAGCCAGCTTTACGGAGTGGAAATACTTCTTGGTAAAGGTTGTAAAACACTTACCTTAGAAGTTCCTACTTACCGCTGGTGGAGCTGTGCCCTCCGGCCCGTTCAGTGCGACATGCGCGGACGTAATGACGCGCATACGCCTGGCGGGGCTTCTTCACGTAGTCACTCACGTGACTCCAAAGTAGAATGAAGTGTGTGGAAGAGTCTTTTGGGACCAGTGTCCACGGTTCAATTAGGTTTAAGATAGTTATGCGTAGGGACAGAGAGGGCCCACGTGTTAAAATGCTCAACTGGGGTAAGGCCACCTTTGAGGGTATGAGAGAAGGTCTCGCTCAAGTTGACTGGAGCAGGTTATTTGAGGGAAAAGGAACATCGGCCAAGTGGGATGTTTTTAAATGTGTACTGAAGAGAGCTCAGGATGTGTACGTCCCCGTTAGAGTGAAGGGCAAAGCAGGCAAATGTAAGGAAGCTTGGCTGACAAGGGAAATTGAGGAGTTGGTCAAACCAAGGAACTGATTGTGGACTTTGGCAGGGGACGGATGAGGACCCACAATCCTGTTTACATCATGGTGGAGAGGGTCAACTTGAAATTCCTGGGCGTGCATATTTCCGAAGATCTTTCCTGGACCCAGCACACTGATGAAATTATAAAGAAGGCACATCAGCGACCCTACTTCCTGAGAAGATTACGGACATTCGGCATGTCAAAGTGGATACTCCTGAACTTCTACAGGTGCACGGTAGAGAGGATGCTGACCGGTTGGCCTGGTTCGGCAACTTGAACGTCTAGGAGCGGGGAAGACCACAAAAAGTTTTGACCACTGCCCAGTCCATCACCGGCTCTGACCTCCCCACCATCGAGGGGATCTATCGAAGTCGCTGCCTCAAAAAGGCAGCCAACATCATCAAAGACCCACACCATCCTGGCCACACACTCATCTCACCATTGCCATCGGGAAGAAGGTACAGGAGCCTGAAAACTGTAACATCCAGGTTCAGGAACAGCTTCTTCCCTGCAGCCATCAGGCTCTTAAACACGACAACAAATAAAGTCTGAACTGCAACAGACTATTACACTATATTTGTTATTTATTGAGTATGTGTGCATGTGTACACACACACTGAACTTTTTTTCTTCACCCATTATGTACCATGTTTACATATTCTGTTGTGCTGCAGCAAGCAAGAATTTCATTGTCCCATCTGGGACATTTGACAATAAAACACTTTTGACTCTTGACTCTTGGATGCATGGCACAGGTATAGGCAGTTGGGATCAAGTGCATCAATAGACAATAGACAATAGGTGCAGGAGTAGACCATTCGGCCCTTCAAGCCAGCACCGCCATTCAATGTGATCATGGCTGATGTGATCACTGGAGGAGTTTTGGGATTCCATCGCGTAGCACCAGCAAAGGCTGCCTCGCCAACAGTCTGTCTGTCCCTTTCTTCTTTGTTGTTTTATAGTATGTGTTAAATGTATGTTTCAGTGTTCTTTAGCTGGTTTTATGTGGGTTTGGGGGAGGTTTGGGTTGCGGGAAACTTAAAAAAAAATCGACAGAGAGGCGATTTTATTTCCCATATCGTATCTCCATCCGCACTGTGGCCTAACATCACCGACCGGGAGCTCCACCCACGGAAGCCTGCGGGACTTAACATCATGAAGCTGCCGGTCCCTTTGCCAGGAATCGACCGCGGGAGCTCCAACTGCGGGAGCCTGCGGACTTCAACATCGTGGAGCTCGTGGACCCTGGTTAGGGACCGACTTCGGGATCTCCAAGCCGTGGGAGCCTCGATCGCCAGCTGCGGGTGCTCCGATCGCCCCAACGGATGGTTCGACTGCCCCGACCGCAGGAGAATAAAAATGGAAGAAGATGAGACTTTATTGTCTTCCATCACAGTGAGGAATGTGGGGAATCCGCTGTGATGGATGTTTATGTTAATTTTTATGTAGTTGTGTGACTTGTTGCTCTTTTTTAGTATGGCTGTATGGTAATTCAAATATTACTGTAACTCAATTGGTACGCAGCACATATACTAAAATTGGAACGATACAGAGAAGATTAGCATGGCCCCTGCGCAAGGATGACACGCAAATACGTGAAGCGCTCCATATTTTTAAAATTAAAAAAATATATAATAATAATAATAATAAATAAATAAATTTTTAAAATTGGTACGTGATAATAAAAGACCTTTGAAAACTTTGAACTAAGGAGTGAACTGAAAAAGGAGATCAGAAGGGCAAAAAGGGGCCAGGAGATAGCTCTGGCGGGTAGCGTTAAGAACAATCCCAAAAGATTTTATAAATACATTAGGGGGAAAAGGGTAACTAAAGAGAGAGTGGGATCTCTCAGGAATCAAAGCGGTCACCTCTGTGTGAAGCCACAGGAGATGGGCAAGGTCCTCAATGAGTATTTCTCCTCTGTATTTACCGAGGAGAAAGATGGTGGGACGGAGATTTGGGGCAGTCACTGGAAATGTCTTGAGAACAGTCAGTGTTACTGTCGACAAATCTCAAGGGCCTGATCAGATATATCCGAGGACATTGCGGGAAACTAGAGAGGAAATTGCGGGAGCCCTGGTTGAAATTTACGAGCCGTCCTTCAATACAGGAGAGGTGCTGGAAGACTGGAGGGTGGCAAATGTTGTGCCTCTTTTCAAGAAGGGCTGCAGGGAAAATGCTGGAATCTATAGGCCGGTGAGCTTAACATCTGTAGTTGGAAAGTTACTAGAGAGTATTCTGAGGGGTAGATTATACAGGCATTTGAATGGGCAAGGGCTGATTAGGGATAGTCAGCATGGTTTTGTACGTGGGAGGTCGTGTCTCTCAAATCTGATTGATTTTTTTGAAGATGTGACCAAAAAGGTTGATGAGGGCAGAGCTGTAGATGTTGTGTACATGGACTTCAGTAAGGCGTTTGACAAGGTTCCGCAAGGTGGGCTGCTCTGGAAGGTTAGATCGCATGGGATCCAAGGAGAGATAGCTGAATGGATAGCAAATTGGATCCATGAAGCAGAGGGTGATGGTGGAAGGTTGCTTCTCAGACTGGAGGTCTGTGATTAGTGGTGTGCCTCAGGGTTCAGTGCTGGGCCCGTTACTGTTTGTCATTTACATCAATGATTTGGATGAGAACATACAGGGCAAGATTAGCAAGTTTGCTGATGATACAAAAGTGAGTGGTTTTGCAGATAGTGAGGATGGTTGTGAACGATTGAAGCAGGATCTGGATCGATTGGCCAGGTGGGCAGAAGAATGGCTGATGGAATTTAATACAGAGAAATGTAAGGAATTGTATTTTGGGATATCGAACAAGGGCTGGACCTACACAGTAAATGGTAGGCTTCTGGGTGGTGTTGTAGAGCAGAGGGATTGAGGAGTACAGGTGCATGGTTCCTTGAAGGTCGAGTCACAGGTAGATAAGACATGTTTGGAGGGATATGGACCAAGCGCAGGCAGGTGGGACAGTGTTAATGGGGCATGTTGGCCGGTGTGGGCGAGTTGGGCTGAAGGGAGTGTATCACTTTATGACACTAAAACAGCAATATTTTCAAATGATGATAATTCCAGGTGCCTTTTGCAGAATACCAATGTAAACAGAAGCATGTTGGGTCAGTGGGATGGGTGATGGCCTTATTTCCAGAATAGGTGATCAGTCACAGTGTTAAATAGGAGAGAAGAAGGGTCTTGACATTTTCCCTCCACAGATGCTGCCTGTGTTTTTTGTTTTGTGAAAGAGAGACAAGTGTATGCAAGCATTTACACATTTTAGGTACAGATTAGTTTTAGATATTAGTTTAGAGATAGAGCATGGTAACAGGCCCTTCGGCCCATTGAGTCTGTGCTCACCAATGCTCACAATAGACAATAGACAATAGGTGCAGGAGGAGGCCATTCGGCCCTTCGAGCCAGCACCGCCATTCAATGTGATCATGGCTGATCATCCACAATTAATACCCCGTTCCTGCCTTCTCCCCATATCCCTTAGCTCCGCTATTTTTAAGAGCCCTATCTAACTCTCCCTTGAAAGCATCCAGAGAATTGGCATCCACTGCCTTCTGTGGAATTCTCTGCCTCAGAAGGCAGTGGAGACCGGTTCTATGGATGCTTTCAAGAGAGAGTTAGATAGGGCTCTGAAAAATAGCCGAGTCAGGGGATATGGTGAGAAAGCAGGAACGGGGTACTGATTGGGGATGATCAGCCATGATCACATTGAATGGCGGTGCTGGCCCGAAGGGCTGAATGGCCTACTCCTGCATCTAAAGTCTATTGTTTATTTTCTATTGATCTCTGCCTTAAAAATATCCTCTGACTTGGTTTCCACAGCCGTCTGTGGCAATGAAGTGCACCACTGTGCCACCATCCTTGTTTTAGTTTAGTTTAGAGATACTGTGCGGAAACAGGCCCTTCGGCCCACCGGGTCCGTGCCGACCAGCGATCCCCACACTTCAACGCCATCCCACACCCACTCAGGACAATTTTTACATTTTAACCTACAAACCTGTACTTCTCTGGAGCGTGAGAGGAAACTGAGGATCTTGGAGAAAACCCACACAGGTCACAGGGAGAACGTACAAACTCCGTACAGACAGCACCCGTAGTCAAGGTCAAACCCAGGTCTCCGGCGCTGTGAGGCAGCAACTCTACCGCTGCACCACCGTGACTGCTTTTTAACATAAATTATATTTATGGTTATGGTTGTAGTTATGGACAAACCGTAATATCCCTCTGTACATCAAAGACCCCTCTCACATCTAATACGCTGCATAATGAGGAACCAACGAGAGAGCAGGCTATTCTAGACTGGGTATTGAGTAATGAGGAAGGGTTAGTTAGCAGTCATGTTGTGAGTGGCCCCTTGGACAAGAGTGACCATAATATGGTTGAGTTCTTCATTAGGATGGAGAGTGACATTGTTAATTCAGAAACAAGGGTTCTGAACTTTAAGAAAGGTAACTTTGAGGGTATGAGACGTGAATTGGCCAAGATAGACTGGTGAGGGATTCTCAAAGGGTTGACGGTGGATATGCAATGGAAGGCATTTAAAGACTGCATGGATGAACTACAACAATTGTTCATCCCAGTTTGGGAAAATAATAAATCAGGGAAGGTAGTGCATCCGTGGATAACAAGGGAAATCAGGGATAGTATCAAAACAAAAGATGAAGCATACAAATTAGCCAGAAAAAGCAGCCTACCAGAGGACTGGGAGAAATTCAGAGTCCAGCAGAGGAGGACAAAGGGCTTCATTAGGAAAGGGAAAACTGGCAGGGAACATAAAAACTGACCGCAAAAGCTTTTATAGATATGTGAAGAGAGAAAGGTTAGTTAAAACAAATGTAGGTCCCTTGCAGTCAGCAACTGGTGAATTGATCATGGGGAACAAGGACATGGCAGACCAATCGAATAACTACTTCTGTGTTCACTAAGGAAGACATAAATAATCTGCCGGAAATAGCAGGGGACTGGGGTTCAAATGAAATCCAGGTTAGCCGGAATGTGGTGTTAGGTAAATTGAATGGATTAAAGGCTGATAAATCCCCAGCACCAGATAGGCTGCATCCCAGGGTACTTAAGGAAGTAGCCCCAGAAATAGTGGATGCATTAGTGATAATTTTTCAAAACTCTTTAGATTCTGGAATAGTTCCTGAGGATTGGAGGGTAGCTAATGTAACCCCGCTTTTTAAAAAGGGAGGGAGAGAGAAAACGGGGAATTACAGACCAGTTAGTCTAACATCGGTAGTGGGGAAAATGCTAGTTATTAAAGATGGGATAGCAGCACATTTGGAAAGTGGTGAAATCATTGTTCAAAGTCAGCATGGATTTATGAAAGGTAAATCATGTCTGACGAATCTTATAGAATTTTTCGAGAATGTAACTAGTAGAGTGGATAAGGGAGAACCAGTGGATGTGTTATATCTGGACTTTCAGAAGGCTTTCGACAAGGTCCCACATAAGAGATTAGTATGCAAACTTAAAGCACACGGTATTGGAGGTTCAGTATTGATGTGGATAGAGAACTGGCTGGCAGACAGGAAGCAAAGAGAAGGAGTAAACGGGTCCTTTTCAGAATGGCAGGCAGTGACTAGTGGGGTACCGCAAGGCTCAGTGCTGGGACCACAGCTATTTACAATATATATTAATGATCTGGATAAGGGAATTGAATGCAACATCTCCAAGTTTGCGGATGACACAAAGCTGGGGGGCAGTGTTGGAGGAGGATGCTAGGAGGCTGCAAGGTGACTTGGAAAGGCTGGGTGAGTAGGCAAACGCATGGCAGATGCAGTATAATGTGGATAAATGTGAGGTTATCCACTTTGGTGGAGGAAAGTAGACTATTATCTGAATGGTGGCCGATTAGGAAAAGGGGAGATGCAAGGAGACCTGGGTGTCATGGTACACCAGTCATTGAAAGTAGGCATGCAGGTGCAGCAGGCTGTGAAGAAAGCGAATGGTATGTTAGCATTCATAGCAAAAGGATTTGAGTACAAGAACAGGGAGGTTCTACTGCAGTTGTACAGGGTCTTGGCGAGGCCACACCTGGAGTATTGCGGACAGTTTTGGTCTCCTAATCTGAGGAAAGACATTCTTGCCATAGAGAATGGTCTAATGGAGAATGGTACAGAGAAGGTTCACCAGACTGATTCCTGGGATGGCAGGTCTTGCATATGATGAAAGACTGGATAGACTTGGCTTGTACTCGCTGTAATTTAGAAGATTGAGGGGGGATCTTATAGAGACTTACAAAATTCTTAAGGGGTTGGACAGGCTAGATGCAGGAAGATTGTTCCCGATGTTGGGGAACTCCAGAACAAGCGGTCACAGTTTAAGGATAAGAGAGAAGTCTTTTAGGAGCGAGATGAGAAAATCATTTTTCACACAGAGAGTGGTGAATCTGTGGAATTCTCTGGCACAGAATGTAGTTGTGGCCAGTTCATTGGCTATATTTAGGAGGGAGTTAGATGTGGCCCTTGTAGCTAAAGTGATCAGGGGGTATGGAGAGAAGGCAGGTACAGGATACTGAGTTGGATGATCAGCCATGATCATATTGAATGGCGGTGCAGGCTCGAAGGGCCGAATGGCCTACTCCTGCACCTATTTTCTATGTTTCTATGAGAAGACCTAAAACGATGCACAAAAATACTCAATTGTTGTCACACAGATTCTCCATTAGACCAACAGTTAGAATGCAAAGTTAAGGCAGGAGAATGTGGTTGAGAGGGAGAGAGAGATCCTATTCCTTCGCTCCATAGATGCTGCCTCACCAGCTGAGTGTCTCCAGCATTTTTGTCTACCGTCGATTTTTCCAGCATCTGCAGTTCTTTCTTAAACGATCGGCCATGATTGAATGGCGGAGTAGACTTGATGGGCCGAATGGCCTCATTCTGCTCCTATCACTTGTCTCATGATTCTGCTCTCTCAAAACGCTGACACCAAGCAGCTCCCGATAAAAGTCGGAGCTTTAACCCGCTTGTGACCTTTCAGCAGTTGGTTGCTTGCGGCACATTTCTCAGCCCGCTCGCTGCCTCCTAATGTTACCAGACATCTTCGTCAACAGGTTTTTCATTTAAGGGACATGCTGACTGATCTAAGGTTTCATTGCCCTGTCCTGGGAGTGCCTGTTGCTGGATTTGCTCTGACTCCAGCCCTATCAGTTGTGAATGCACTCAAGGCAAGTGGGAACACAACACAGGAACAGGCCCTTCAGCCCACAATGTCCGTACTGAAAGTGAAGCCAAGTTAAACTAACCTCCTCTGCCTCTGCGTGACCCATATCCCTCCATTCCCTACATATCCACGTGCCCACCTAGAAGACCTTTAAATGCCACTATCGTATCTGCTTCCACGACCAGCAAAATCGCGCAGCGGTAGAGTTGCTGCCTCACAGCGCCAGAGACCGGTGCCACTGATCCTGACCTTGGGTGCTGTCTGTACGGAGTTTGTACGTTCTCCCTGAGACCATGTGGGTTTTCTCCGGGTGCTCCGGTTTCCTCCCACACTCCAAAGAGGTGCAGGTATGTAGGTTAATTGGCTTCTGTAAATTGTCCCTAGTGTGTGTGTGTGTGTTGGATGGAGAGTACGGAGCAAATGCTGGAGGAACTCAGCGAGTGAGGCAGCATCTGTGGAGAGAAGGAATTGGCGACGTTTCGGGTCGAGACCATTCTTCAGACTGAGGGGCGATCGTTGGTCGGTGTGGACCATGTGGGCCATAGGACATGTTTCCCTGCTGTATCTCTAAACTAAACTATACACACCTGACACCACGTTCTGCTCAGTCATCACCCTCTGTGTAGAAAACTTGCCCCGCATGCCTCCATTAAACTTGCGCCTCTCACCTTAAACCTATGCCCTCTAGTCTTTGGCATCTCTGCACTGGAATAAAGGTGCTGACTCTCTACCCTGTCTATGCCTTATCCAAATCCTCGCACTACCAACCATAACAGCCTGTCCAATCTCTGCTGCTGCCATAACACATGACCTCCAACCCCTACAGCCTGCATCTACCAACCGCCTACGCCCTCCCTTGACACCACTAGAGATAGACAATAGACAATAGGTGCAGGAATAGGCCATTCAGCCCAGCACCGCCATTCAATGTGAGCATGTCTGATCATCCCCAATCAGTACCCCGTTCCTGACATCTCCCCATATCCACTATCTTCAAGAACTCTATCTAACTCTCTCTTGAAAGTATCCAGAGAACCGGCCTCCACCGCCCTCTGAGGCAGAGAATTCCACACTCACAACTCCCTGTCTGAAAAAGTGTTTCCTCATCTCCATTCTAAATGGCTTACCCCTTATTCTTAAACTGTGGCCCCTGGTTCTGGACTCCCTCAACATCGGGAACATGTTTCCTGCCTCTAGCGTGTCCAAACCCTTAATAATCTTATATGTTTCAATAAGATCCCCTCTCATTCTTCTAAACTCCAGAGTATTCAAACCCAGCCGCTCCATTCTCTCAGCATATGACAGTCCAGCCATCCCAGGAATTAACCTTGTAAACCTACGCTGCACTCAGGTAATTTCATTTCCCTAAAATTACCTGAAGACAACCAGAATTTTCGGAATTTCGGGGCTGAAACCCGGGCAGTCACGGTGGCGCAGCGATAGAGTTGCTGCCTGACAGTGTCAGAGACCCAGGTTCCAACCCGACTACGGGCGCTGTCTGTTCGGAGTCTGTAGATTCTCCCCGTGACTTGCGTGGGTTTTCTCCGGTGGCTCCGGTTTCCTCCGACACTCCAAAGACGTGCGTACAGCCTTGTAGGTTATTGTAAGCTGTCCCTAGTGTGTAGGATAGTGTTAAGGGCCTGTCCCACGATGCGAGTTCACCCAAGAGCTCTCCCGAGTTTAAAAATAAATCAAACTCGTGGTAAGTACATAGAATGCACGTAGCGGCTACGTCGGAGCTCGTGGATGTCTCGTTGCGGCTCGTAATGCTAACGGCAGGTACTCGGGAAACGCGGAAACTCGTGAAGTTTTTTCAACAGTGTGAAAACTTTTCAAGAGTAAAAAAATACTCGTAATGAGGTACCACGAGTTTGATTTTTTTTTTAACTCGGGGGAGCCTTCCATGATTTTGTTTATGCTTAAAATTGAAGTCAGTCTCTTTCCATGTGCTATCATTAAATCATTTTTTGTCAGACAGCAGCAGTTTTAATATAGATATATCAAGCATAATTTTAATGTAGGCCTGTCTCTCCCCTCCTATTCTCCCTGATGTTACCTCTTTGTAGTTCTTCAACCTACATGTTTCTTGACATTTCCCTGCACCTTTATTTTCTGGATATTCTTAACTTTTAATATCATTTCTCATTTACTACTTCATGTTTCATTGCTGACAAATTGTATTCTTGTTCTTACAACAATCCACCCACTTAGCCACTGGATTCACACAGGCCTGCTCCCCTTTGAATCTGTTTGTCATTAAGTATATGATGGGAAAAGATTAGAGCAAGAGTTCCCAACTGGGGGTAAATTTACCCAGGGCGGTCAATTTCACGTACCCAGGGGGTGAATTTGTTGATTCTGGATTTGTACATATTTTTCTCATTGACTGACTGTGTTTGGTTCCGGTATCTGTTCATCATTAGTTGTTCATAAATAAGTGACATAACATTGTTATTAAAGTTGCCAGGGATGAAAAAGGTTGGGAACCCCTGGTTTAGTGGGATAGGGGTCAAATGTGAGCCAATGGAACTAGCATTATAGGCACCTTAATCAACATAGATGAGTTGAGCTAAAGAGTGTATATGCATACCATGTGACTGTATAACTAGTTACAATTAACTTGGGTAAACTCGCATGGTGGGACAGGCCCTTTAGTGTACGGGAGATCGCTGGTGGGGCAAATGGCCCGTTGCCACGTTGTATCTCTGAAGTCTAAAGTCTAAAGAACTGAATTAAAGTCTAAAGGACTTAAAGTCTAAAGTCTCAACAAAATATCCGTGCCCACATGGTCAATGGTAACCGACACCACATTGTGTCACTCAGGACTGGCAGTTTTAAAGTGAATAAGAAACAAGAATTTAGAAGCTAAGACATTGCAGAGGCACTAGCTGAGTTATCACATCCTACCACAACCCGGAGAGCAGTACTGAACTACTATCTACCTCATTGGTGACCCTCGGACTATCTTTAAGAAAGAACTGCAGATGCTGGAAAAATCGAAGAGAGTCAAAAATGCTGGAAAAACTCAGCGTATGAGCAGCATCTATGGAACGAAGGAATAGGTGACATTTCGGGTCTGAAGAAGAGTCTCGACTCGAACATTCACCTATTACTTCGTTCCATAGATGCTGCCTCACCCGCTGAGTTTCTCCAGCATTTTTGTCTACCTCGGACTATCTTTGATCGGTTTTGCTGGCTTTACCTTGCACTAAACGTTATTTCCTTATCATGTATCTGTACACTGTAAATGGATCGATTGTAATCACGTATTGCCTTTCCGCTGATAGGCACAAAAAGCTGGAGTGAGTCAGCGGGACAGGCAGCATCTCTAGAGAGAAGGAATGGGTGACGTTTTGGGTCAAGACCCTTCTTCAGACTTGTTAGGGTTAAGGGAAATAGAGAGATATAGACGGTGATGTGGAGTGATAAAGAACAATGAATGAAAGATTTGCAAAAAGGTAACGATGATAAAGGAAACATGTTCGCTGGTTGTTGGGTGAAAATGAGAAGCTGGTGCGACTTGGGTGGGGGAGGGATAGAGAGAGAGGGAATGACGGGGCTAATATCACAAGATTCATACCACTGGGCTGTAAGCTGCGAAATATGAGATGCTGTTCCTCCAATTTGCGTTTAGCCTCACTCTGACAATGGAGGAGGCCCAGGACAGAAAGATCTGTGTGGGAATGGGAAGGAGAATTAAAGTGTCCCGCAACCAGTAGATCAGGTTGGTTCACGCGGGCTGAGCGAAGGCGTTCCGCAAAACGAACGTCCAGTCTGCGTTTGGTCTCACCGATGTGTAAGAGTCCACATCTGGTACAACGGATACAGTAGATGAGGTTGGAGGAGGTACAAATGAACCTCTGCCTAACCTGAAAGGACTGTCGGGGTCCCTGGACAGAGTCGAGGGAGGAGCTATTATGACAGGTGCTGCATCTTCTGCGGTAGCAGGGAAGGTACCTGGGGAGGGGGTGGTTTGGGTGGGAAGGGATGAGTTAACCAGGGAGTTGCGGAGGGAACGGTCTCTGTGGAAGGCGGAAAGGCGTGGAGATGGGATAAAGTGGCTAGTGGTGGGATCTCGTTGGAGATGGCAGAAATTTTGGACGATTATGTGTTGTATGCGATGGCTGATGGGGTGGAAGGTAAGGACTAGGGGGACTCTCTCTGTTGCGATTAGGAGGAGGGGGAGCAACTGCGAATCTTTGGGGTACTGAGGAGACATGAGTGAGGGCCTCATCTATGATGGGAGAGGGGAACGCCCCCTTCCCTAAAGAATGAGGACATCTCGGATGTTCTAGTATGGAACATCTCATCTTGGGCGCAGATGATGCGTAGACGGAGGAATTGGGAGTAGGGGATAGAGTCTTTGCGGGAAGCAGGGTGGGAAGAAGTGTAGTCGAGATAGTTGTGGGAGTCAGTGGGTTTGTAATAGATCTCAGTCAATAGTCTATTTCTTGTGTTGGAGACTGTGAGATCATGAAAGAGGAGGGAGGTGTCGGAGATGGTCCAAGTAAATTTGAGTGCAGGGTGAAAATTGGTGGTGAAGTTAATTAAGTCCATGAGTTCTGCAGGAGGTAGCACCGATGCAGTCATCAATGCTGACTCGTTAGCATGCAACACAAGATTTTCACCGTACCTCGGTACGTGACAATAAACTGAACACTAAACTCTAATATGAATCACCATTAGATACAGGCGAGGTGCCGGAAGACTGGAGGCTGGCTAATGTTGTGGCATTCTTTCCATTTTGAACGATCATAGCCTGGCCTTCGGCCCAACATGCCCCATCTACATTAGTCCCAGCTGCCTGCATTTGGCCCATATACCTCTAAACCTGTCCTATCCATGTACCTCTCCAAATGTTTCTTAAATGTTGTGATAGTCCCTGCCTCAACTACCTCCTCTGGCAGCTCGTCCCATACACCCACCACCCTTTGTGTGAAAAAGTTACCCCTCAGGTTCCTCAGTTACCCACCTGCCTGTGTCTACCCGATCTATTCCTCTCATGATTTTGTACACCTCTGTGAGATCACCCCTATTCATGCACTCCAAGAAACAGAGTCCCCGCCTACTCAACCTCTCCCTACAGCTCAGGCCCTCGAGTCCTGGCAACATCCCCGTATATCTTCTCTGCGCCCTTTCCAGCTTGGCAGCATCTTTCCCATAACACGATGCCCAAAACTAAACACAATGCTCTAAATGTTCCTCCTTTTTGCTTTAAGGGCCTGTCCCACTGTACAAGGTAATTCAAGATCTCTCCCGAGTTTAAAAAAAAAATCAAACTCGTGGTAAGCACGTAGAATGTACGTAGCAGGTACGTCGGAGCTCGGGCCATCTCTTAGCGGCTCGTAACGCTAACGGCAGGTACTCGGGAAACGCGGTAAACTCGTGAAGATTTTTCAACATGTTGAAAAATGTCCACGAGAGCCCCGAGTACCTACGAGTGGCCATTACCGTAAATCTCTGAGTTCGAATCAGGGGAAGCTCGGGGGAACTCTTGAATTAGCTCGTACAGTGGGACAGGCCCTTTGGGGTCGGCACGGTGGCGCAGCGGTAGGCCTGCTGCCCTTCAGCACCATAGACGCAAGTTCAATCCTAACTACGGGTGCTGTCTGTTCGGAGTTTGTACGTTCTCCCCGTGACCTGTGAGGGTTTTCTCAGCATAATCTGTCGACCTGCCGAAGGCTCGTTGGTCGGTCGGCGTATTTTTTAACCTGGAGGGAGTAAAACTGGAGACGTGGGACGTTGCTGAGTTGAGCGAAGGGCCGGTAGGGAGGGTGAACCGGGGTGATGTCCCCAACCTGCTGCAGCGCCCCGGGGTGACACAAAGATGGCCGGGAGAGGAGAGGGGAGAGAGGGGAAGAGAGGGGAAGAGAAAAGAAGAGAAAAGAGAGGAGAAAAGAAGAGAAAAGAGAGGAGAACCATATAACCATATAACAATTACAGCACGGAAACAGGCCCTCTCGGCCCTTCCAGTCCGTGCCGACCATTTGTTTTCCCCTAGTCCCATCTACCTGCTCCATTCCCTCCATACCCCTCCATTCCCTTCACGTCCATATACCTATCCACTTTACTTTTAAATGTTAAAATCGATCCTGCCTCCACCACTTCTGCTGGAAGCTCATTCCACACAGCCACCACCCTCTGAGTAAAGAAGTTCCCCCTCACGTTACCCCTAAACTTCTGTTCCTTAATTCTCATGTCATGCCCTCTTGTTTGAATCTTCCCTACCCTCAATGGGAAAAACGTATCCACGTCAACTCTGTCTGTCCCTTTCATCATTTTAAAGACCTCAATCAAGTCCCCCCTTAACCTTCTGCGCTCCAAAGATTAAAGACCTAACTTGTTCAACCTTTCTCTGTAACAGAGTTGCTGGAACCATGGCAACATTCTAGTAAATCTCCTCTGTACTCTCTCTATTTTGTTGACATCCTTCTATAACTAGGCGACCAAAATTGTACACCATACTCCAGAATTGGTCTTACCAATGCCTTGTACAATTTTAACATTACTTCCCTACTCCTATATTCAATGCTCTGATTTATAAAGGCCAGCACACCAAAGGCTTTCTTTACCATCCTATCTACATGCGATTCCACCTTCAGGGAACTATGCACAGTTATTCCTAGATCCCTCTGTTCCACAGCATTCCTCAATTCCCTACCATTTACCATGTACGTCCTATTTTGATTTGTCCAGCCAAGATGTAGCACTTCACACTTAACAGCATTAAACTCCATCTGCCATCTTTCAGCCCACTTTTCCAAATGGCCCAAATCTCTCTGTAGACTTTGAAAATCTACTTCATTATCCACAACACCACCTATCTTAGTATCATCTGCATACTTACTTATCCAATTTTCCACGCCATCATCAAGATCATTGATGTATATGACAAACAACAGTGGACCCAACACAGATCCCTGAGCCACCCCACTGGTCACCGGCTTCCAACCTGACAAACAGCCATCCACTATTACTCTCTGACATCTCCCATTCAGCCACTGTTGAATCCATCTTGCTACTCCGCCATTAACACCCAAAGATTGAACCTTCTTAACCAACCTTCCATGGGGAACCTTGTCAAAGGCCTTACTGAAATCCATATAGACAACATCCACTGCTTTACCATCATCAATTTCCCTAGTTACCGCTTCAAAAAATTCAAGAAGGTTTGTCAAACATGACCTTCCAGGCACAAATCCATGTTGACTGTTCCTGATCAGACCCTGTTTATCCAGATGCTTATATATATTATCTCTAAGTATCCTTTCCATTAATTTGCCCACCACTGACGTCAAACTAATAGGTCTATAATTGCTAGGTTTATTCTTTGAACCTTTTTTAAACAATTGAACAACATGCGCAGTACGCCAATCCTCCGGCACTATTCCCGTTTCTAATGACATTTGAAATATTTCTGTCATAGCTCCTGCTATTTCTACACTAACTTCCCTCAATGTCCTAGGGAGACTTATCCACTTTTATATTTTTCAAAAGTGTCAGTACTTCCTCTTCTTTGAATCTTATAGTTTCCATAGCTACTCTACTTTTTCCCCTTAACTCACAGAGTTCAATATCCTTCTCCTTGGTGAATACCGAAGAAAAGAAATTGTTCAATATCTCCCCCATCTCTTTTGGCTCTGCAGATAGCTGTCCATTCTTGTTCTCTAATGGTCCAATTTTATCCCTCGTTATCCTTTTGCTATTAATATAGCTGTAGAAACCCTTTGGGTTTACTTTCACCTTTCTTGCCAAAGCAACCTCATATCTTCTTTTAGCCTTCCTAATTTCTTTCTTAAGATTCTTTTTACATTCTTTATACTCCTCTAGCACCTCATTTACTCCATGCCTCCTATAATTATTGTAGATATCTCTCTACAAGGAGAAGAGGGGGAAGAGAAGAGAGGAGGAGAAGAGAGGAGGAGAAGGGAGGAGAAGAGAAGAGAAGAGAAAAGAAGAGAAGAGAAGAGAAAAGAGAGGAGAAGAGGGGGAGGAGAAGAGGGGGAGGAGAAGAGAGGAGGAGAAGGGAGGAGAAGAGAGGAGGAGAAGAGAGGAGGAGAAGGGAGGAGAAGAGAAGAGCAAAGAGAGGAGAAGAGTGGGAGGAGAAGAGAGGAGGAGAGAAGAGAAGAGAAGAGGAGAAGAAGCGAGGAGGAGAAGAGGAGAAGAGAGGAGGAGAAGAGAGGAGAGGAGCGGGACGTCGGTTCGCGGGAACTGCTTCAGTACATCGAGCGCGCGGGCCGACATCGAGCGCGCGGGCCGACTTCGTGGACTTTAAATAATGGCGCCAAAACATGGCGGCGCCTTCATGTGTAACAGATGCGGGAAGAATGTCACCGTGCCGTTGTATATGTGGCAAATAAAGCTGCATTGGCTCTTGACTATGGAACAGTACAGCACAGGAACGGGCCATTCAGCCCACAATACAATTCATTGCCAACCGTGATCCCTCTCACTTTAAATGTTTAAGAAAGAACTGCAGATGCTGGAAAAATCGAAGGTAGACAAAAGTGCTGGAGAAACTCAGCGGGTGAGGCAGTATCTGTGGAGCGAGTGAGGAAATGAAACGTCACCTATTCCTTCGCTCCATAGACTCACCCGCTGAGTTTCTCCAGCATTTTTGTCTACCCTCTCACGTTAAAGATGCCTTTGACATTTCCAGACTGGGAAAAAAGGTTCTGACTGTCTACCCTATCTAAGCCTCTCATAATGTTCAGGTATCTCTTCAGCTTCCGACGATGCAGACAAAACGGTCCAAGTATATTCAAGTCTCCTCACGGCTAATACCCTCTTATCCAGGCAGCTAATACCCTCTCATCCAGGCAGCTAATACCCTCTCATTCTGGTAAATCTCCTCTGCACCCTCTCCACGTGCTTCCTGTAATGGGGGTGACCAGAACCGCACGCACTACTCCACATGCAGCCTGACCAAAGACCTAAAGAGCTGCATCGTGACATCCTGACTCTTATACTCAATTCCCCCAACCGATGAAGGCAAGCTTTCTTTATTTCTTAGAGTCACAGTCATACAGCGTGGAAACAGGGCCTTTCGCCCAACTAGCCCGCACCGGCCAACATGCCCCAACTACACTAGTCCCACCCGCCTGCGTTTGGCCCATATCCCTCCAAACCTGTCCTATCCATGTACCTGTCTAAAAGTTTCTTAAACGTTGGGATAGTCCCAGCCTCAACTTCCTCCTCCGGCAGCATGTTCCATACACCCACCACCCTTTGTGTGAAAAGGTTACCCCTCAGATTCCTATTAAATCTTTTCCCCTTCACCTTGAACCTATGTCCTCTGGTCCTCGATTCCCCTGCTCTGGGCAGGAGACTCTGTGCATCTACCCAATCTATTCCTCTCATGATTTTATACACTTCGATAAGATCACCCCTCATCCTCCTGCGCTCCAAGGAATAGAGTCCCAGCCTACTCAACCTCTCACGATAGCTCATACCCTCTAGTCCTGGCAACATCCTCGTAAATCCAGCTTGACAACAAAACTACCATTTCACCACTTGTATTGCCTTTGTAAAAAGCTGCAGTTCATGGTAGTTTATTCTATAGGACTTTGGTTAGGCTGCATTCGGAGTATTGTGTGTAGTTCTGGAGAATGTGGGGACTTTGGAGAGGGTGCAGAGGAAGTTTACCAGAACGCTGACTGGATTAGAGGGTTTCAGCTACAGGGAGAGGTCAGACAGACTGGGATTGTTTTCTCTGGAACGTCGAAGATTAAAGGGAGACGATGGTTATGAGAGACATAGATAGGGTAGACATTCAGAACCTTTTTCCCCAGGGTGGAAAAGTCCAATATTAGGGGGCGTAGCTATAAGGTGAGAGGGGGGGAAAGTTTAAAGGAGATGTGCAGGGCAGGATTTTTTACACAGAGGGTGGTGGGTGCCTGGAACGTGCTGCCAGGGGTGGTGGGGGAGGCAGATACAATAGTGGGTTTTAAGAGGCTTTTGGATAGGCACGTGGATATGCAGGGAATGGAGGGATACGGATCACGTGCAGGCAGACGACAATAGACATTAGGTGCAGGAGTAGGCCATTCGGCCATTCAAGCCAGCACCGCCATTCAATATGATCATGGCTGATCATCCCCAATTAGTACCCATTTCTGCTTCAGATCAGATTAACTTGACATCAAGTTTGACACAAACATTGTGGACCGAAGGGCTCGTTCCTGTATAGGAAGGAACTGCAGATGCTGGTTTACACCGAAGATGGACACAAAAAGCTGGAGTAACTCAGCAGGACAGGCAGCATCTCTGGAATGAGGGAACAGGTGACATTTTGGATCAAGACCCTTCTTCAGACCGAGAGTCAGGGGAGAGGGAAAGTAGAGATATGAAGAGGTACAAAGAACAAATGAATGAAAGATACATTTTTTCAAGATACCTGCTTTCAAGAGAGAGTTAGATAGAGCTCTTAAAGATAGCGGAGTCTGGGGATATTGGGAGAAGGCAGGAGCAGGGTACTGATTGTGGATGATCAGCCGTGATCACATTGAATGGCGGTGCTGACTCGAAGGGCCGAATGACCTACTCCTGCATCTATTGTCTATCGTCTGTGATCTATTGATATGCAAAAGAATAACTCAAAGCCGGCAACGATGATCAAGGAAAGGTGGAGCCCACAATGGTCCATTGTTGGCTGTGGGGAAGGTGATAATGAGTGAACCTAACGATTGAAACAGCGAAACTCAGGAGGACGACAGTGAAACTAGTACGATGACCAGGGTGGGGGAGGGACGGAGAGATAGGGGATGCAAGGTGTACTTGAAGTTAGATAAATCAATTCCTGTTCCTACAGTGGCTTGCAAAAGTTTTCATACCCCTTGAACTTTTCCACATTTTGTCACGTTACAACCATAAACGTAAATGTATTTTATTGGGATTTTATGTGATAGACCAACACAAAGTGGCGCATAATTGTGAAGTGGAAGGAAAATGATACATGGTTTTCAAATTATTTTACAAATAAAAAACTGAAAAGTGTGGCGTGCAAAAGCATTCAGCCCCCTTTACTCTGATACCCCTAAATAAAATCCAGTGCAACCAATTGCCTTCAGAAGTCACCTAATTAGTAAATAGAGTCCACTTGTGTGTAATCTAATCTCAGTATAAATACAGCTGTTCTGTGACGGCCTCAGAGGTTTGTTAGAGAACATTAGTGAACAAACAGCATCATGAAGCCCAAGGAACACACCAGACAGGAGAAGTTTAAAGCAGGGTTAGGTTATAAAAAAATATCCCAAGCTTTGAAAATCTCACGGAGCACTGTTCAATCCTTCATCCGAAAATGGAAAGAGTATGACACAACTGCAAACCTACCAAGTCATGGCCATCCACCTAAACTGACAGGCCGGGCAAGGAGAGCATTGATCAGAGAAGCAGCCAAGAGGTGGGAGAATCTGTCCACAGGACAACTATTAGTCGTGCACTCCACAAATCGGGCCTTTATGGAAGAGTGGCAAGAAGAAAGCCATTGTTGAAACAAAGCCATAAGAAGTCCTGTTTGCAGTTTGCCACAAGCCGCGTGGGGGACACAGCAAACATGTGGAGGAAGGTGCTCTGGTGTGATGAGACCAAAATTGAAGTTTTTGGCCTAAATGCAAAACGCTATGTGTGGCGGAAAACTAACACTACACATCACCCTGAACACAGCATCCCCACTGTGAAACATGGTGGTGGCAGCATCATGCTGTGGGGATGCTTTTCTTCAGCAGGGACAGGGAAGCTGGTCAGAGTTGATGGGAAGATGGAGCCAAATACAGGGCAATCTTGGAAGAAAACCTGTTAGAGTCTGCAAAAGACTTGAGACTGGGGCGGTGGTTCACCTTCCAGCAGGACAACGACCCTAAACATACAGCCAGAGTTACAATGGAATGGTTTAGATCAAAGCATATGCATGTGTTAGAATGGCCCAGTCAAAGTCCAGACCTAAATCCAATTGAAAATCTCTGGCAAGACTTGAAAATTGCTGTTCACAGACGCTCTCCATCCAATCTGACTGAGCTTGAGCTATTTTGCAAAGAAGAATGGGCAAAAATGTCAGTCTCTTGATGTGCAAAGCTAGTAGAGACATACCCCAAAAGACTTGCAGCTGTAATTGCAGCGAAAGGTGGTTCTACAAAGTATTGACTCAGGGGGGCAGAATACTTTTGCACGCCACACTTTTCAGTTTTTTATTGGTCATAAAATTGAGAAACCATATATCATTTTCCTTCCACTTCACAATTATGCACCATTTTGTGTTGGTCTATCACATAAAATCCCAATAAAATACATTTACGTTTGTGGTTGTAACGTGACAAAATGTGGAAAAGTTCAAGGGGTATGAAAACTTTTGCAAGCCGCTATATGTCCTATGTTCTGTTCTATGTCCTATGTCCTATGTTCCATAGAAACAAATATAAAATTATAAAAGGAATGGACAAGCTAGATGCAGGAAAAATGTTCTCAATGTTGGGCGAGTCCAGAACCAGGGGCCACAGTCTTAGAATAAAGGGGAGGTCATTTAAGACTGAGGTGAGAAAAAAACGTTTTCACCCAGAAAGTTGTGAATTTGTGAAATTCCCTGCCACAGAGGGCAGTGGAGGCCAAATCACTGGATGGATTTAAGAGAGAGTTAGATAGAGCTCTAGGGGCTGGTGGAGTCAAGGGATATGGGGAGAAGGCAGGCACGGGTTATTACCAACAATATCTTTGAAAGAAGCCTTAAATAGACAGAAAATACAAAAGAGTCACACATGCTCTGTGTCCGTAGTTTAAATTCCCCGTATCTGGTATGTAAACAGGCCCTTCGGCCCGGCGTGTCCATGCCAACAATAGACACAAAATGCTGGAGTAACTCAGCGGGACAGGCAACATCTCCAGAGAGAAGGAATGCGTGATGTTTCGGGTCGAGACCCTTCTTCAGACTGACCTGAAATCCGAAGCCAGTCTGTTGAAGGGTTCGATCCGAAACGTCACGGGGAGAACGTACAACCTCTGTACAGACAGCACCCCTAGTCAGGATCGAACCGGGGTCTCTGGCGCTGTGAGGCAGCGGCTTAACCAGCTGGTGCCATATTGAATGACAGGGGGGAGAAGTCCACCAATGGTTTGAACAATCCTAAATGAAGCTTTGAGGCAGTTGTGCATTCAGTATGTGGAACTAGCCAGCTGTGAAACTTTACGGTCTATAAAAGCCGACAACCTAATCTCGGGAGATGGATTACTGTCTATGCCTACAGGGATATCATTCTGACCTCCACCACCGCTGCAAGGTCATTGAAAGTGAACCCTCTCGCTCTGCTCCCAGTCTCTGATGGGTGTGAGTGTGTGATGGAACGCAACCTTGCATCTCGCTTCAAATAAAACTATGCGGCCGGCCCGGTGGCGCAGCGGTAGAGTTGCTGCCTCGCAGCGCCAGAGACCCGGGTTCCATCCTGACTACGGGTGCTGTCTGTACGGAGTTTGCACTTTCTCCCCGTGACCTGCGTGGGTTTTCTCCTGGTGCTCTGGTTTCCTCCCACACTCCAAAAACGTCCAGGTTTGTAGGCTAATTGGCTTCAGTACAATGGTAAATTGTCCCTAATGTGTGTGGGATAGTGTTAGTTTAGGGGATGATCGCTGGTCGGCGCGGTCCAGGTGGGCCGTAGCGGCTGCTTCTGCGCTGTATCTCTAAAGTAAACCTTGCTCCTATCCCCCGGCCTCGAGCACTCATCTTGCAATCCCATGCCCATAATTTCCCTTCCATCCCCTCCCTCTCCCATCCCCATCCCTTCCCTTCCACCTATCTACCTCCCTTTGTCTTTACATTTCACTTCTCTCCGCAGTCATACAGCATGGAAACAGGTCCTTTCGCCCAACTTGTCGACAGTTGGGCGAAAGGAACATCAGTAGAAGCTGCGATCACTGTCGTACACACAGCATTGTAACAAATGATGATAAAGCACACACACACCAACATCCTACACTTCCAGCGGTGAAAGTCGGCAGGAACTGCAGGACAGGGATGTGTGGTGCGTCCGTCACCGTTCCCGTTGGAAACCAGCGCCACTGTGTCGCTAATGTTTTCAACGATGATGAATGAATGCATGAAGGAATAGAAAAGAATTAGAGGGAATTTGGGCTAAATGCGGACAGGTGGGACTAGTGCAGACGGGGCATCTTGGTCGGTGTGGGCAAGTTGGGCCGAGGGGCCTGTTTCCACACTGTATCACTCTATCAATGACCCAAAACAACTCATGCCACTCTTTTGTCGATTTGGCTTGGGAAGTTCCAACTTAGGAAGTTAGGAACAGCTCCATCCAAGACCGCAAGAAATCGCAAGAGAATTGTGGACGCAGCCCAGACCGTCACACAAACCAACCATCTTCCATTGACTCCATCTACACCTCACGCTGCCCCGGCAAGGCCAGCAGCATCATCAAGGACCAGTCGCACCCCGGCCACTCCCTCTTCTCCCTTCTCCCATCAGGCAAGAGGTACAGAAGTGTGAAAACGCACACCTCCAGATTCAGGGACAGTTTCTTCCCAGCTGTTATTAGGCAACTGAACCGTCCTATGAACAGCTGGAGAGCAGTGCTGAACTACTATCTACCTCATTGGTGACCCTCAGACTATCTTTAATCAGACGTTACTGGACTTTATCTTGCACCAAACATTGTTCCTTTCATCTTGTATCTGTACACTGTGGCCGGCTCGGTTGTGATCATGTACAGTCTTTCCGCTCACTGGTTAGCACGCAACAAAAAAAGCTTACTAAAACTAAAAACTTGACTAGTAAGAACGTTTGGCCCATATCTCTCTAAACCTTTATCAGAAACTGAACCATCCCACCAACAACCAGAGAGCAGTTCTAAGCTACCGTCTACCTCATTGAAGACCCTCAGACAATTGGACTTTACTGGACATTATCTTGCACTAGTCATAGAGTGATACAGTGTGGAAACAGGCCCTTCGGCCCAACTTGCCCACACCGGCCAGCAATGTCCCAGCTACACTAGTCCCACCTGCCTGCCTTTTGTCCATATCCCTCCAAACCTGTCGTATCCATGTACCTGTCTGACTGTTTCTGAAACGTTGAGATAGTCCCTGCCTCAACTACATCCTCTGGCAGCGTGTTCCATACACCCACCACCCTTTGTGTGAAAAAGGTTACCTCTCAGATTCCAATTAAATCTTTCCCCATTCACCTTAAACCGAAACTCTGCTTCTCGATTCCCCCACCATGGGCAAGAGACCCTGTGCGTCTATCCGAATCTATTCCTCTCAAGATTTTGTACACCTCTATAAGATCACCCCTCATCCTCCTGCGCTCCAAAGAATAGAGTCCCAGTCTGCTCAACCTCTCCCTGTGACTCAGGCCCTCGAGTCCTGGCAACATCCTCATAAATCGTCTCTGTACCCAATCCAGCTTGACAACCTGACAACTCGATGTTATCCCTTAATTAAGAATCAGTACACTGTGGACGGCTCGATTGTAATCATGTATTGTCTTACCGCTGACTGGTGAGCACGCAACAAATGCTTTTCACTGTACCTCAGTACACGTGACAATAAACTAAACTGAAGCTAAACTAAAAACGATCGTCTTTCCGCTGACTGGTTCGCACGCAACAAAAAAGCTTTTCCCTGTACCTCGGTACTCATGACAGTAAAATAAACTGAACTTAATCAAATGCATCAGGACAAAGGCAGCAATAGTCTTTGCATTAGTCAGTATCGGAAGCAAGCAGATGTGCACTGGTTAGCACGCCACGAAAGCTTTTCACCGTACCTCAGTATACGTGACAATAAACATAGAAACATAGAAAACAGGTGCAGGAGTAGGCCATTCGGCCCCTCGTGTCAGAACCGCCATTCAATATGAACATGGCTGATCATTCAAAGTCCTTTCCTGCCTTCTCCCCATATCCCCTGACTCAGCTATCTTTAAGAGCCCTATCTAGCTCTCTCTTGAAAGCATCCAGAGAACCGGCCTCCACTGCCCTCTGAGGCAGAGAATTCCACCTGACTCACAACTCTCTTAGTGAAAAAGTATTTCCTCATCTCCGTTCTAAATGGCTTACCCCTTGATTCTGTTAGCCCTAAGAGCTAAATCTAACACTCTCTTGAATGCATACATCTGTGGCAGAGAATTCCACAGATTCACAACTCTCTGGGTGAAAAAGTGTTTCCTCATCTCAGTCCTCCCTTATTCTTAAACTGTGGGACCCCTGACTCCCCCAACATGGGGAAAATTTTTCCTGCATCTAGCCTGTCCAATCCCGTAAGAATTTTGTACGTTTCTACACGATCCCCTAACAATAAAGGAAGCATCACGCTAAATAGAGGGAGCTCACCTCACTGACTATGGTGGAGGCGTATCGATCTCTGCTGTAGACCCAGCCATCCACACAGGGCTCCGTCTGCCTTGTCGTGTGGTTGAGTCCCTCTTGCTCCTGCCTCTTGAACCTGCTGCACCTGCTGTAGACCAGCTTGCCGTCCTCCATCTTGAAGGGCAGCAGTAGACTTTGGTTCATGGAGGCAGCTTGTTCAAAGGTGACGTTGGGGGAGTCGGGGAGCCGGCAGTGGTGCTGGGGGGTGTCAGCCAGGAACACCATCGACAAGCCCACGTAGCCATTCGGGATGATTCCGATACTGAGCAGAAAGAAGATTCGCTTCTGGTAAAAACCCCATTCCCCCAGGAAAGCAGTGGCCTCATCGTAATCCTGCATAATCGGGCCCCTTTATTTTGTGAAGCTTTAGTTTATCGCCTTCAAAATGTTAACCGGTCTGCGGTCGACCACCCCCACTTGCAAAGAAGCTCCTCGTCGGAAACCCCACGGCCGCTCAAAACCCCACGCCTCGGGATAATTGCCAATCACAACAAGCAGAAACAAAATGCATGAACCAGTCGCAGTGTTCAGCAAAGAGTCGACAGAGATCAGCTGGAAAGCAGCACCTTCATAACCACACAGCCACTGATCTGAGCTTATAGCATGTCCATGCTTCACCAGGTGAATCAAGACCTTTCACTGAAATATCTCACTGTGTCTGACCATTTGCAAAACGGGCTTCTTTCTTTCCCTCGCCCCCCTGCACCACCTCCCCATGCCTTGTGCTTAATTGGCTGCTGCCCGATTGAGTGACATGGCTTCTTCAAGCCTATTAATACATGCCTCCAATCTTTCTATGAACAAGCGGATATCATGGAATCTTGTTATTAATATCTAAATGATATCAGTAGTTGCTAATGGCTTTAACAGGTACTGCTAAATATTACTTGCTACTAGTTAGTGGAGGGGCAACGTGAGTTCTTCCCCCCAAAGATATCACAACAGTTATATTTCTTTGCTCTCTAACTTTGCCTTTAATGCTTAAATGACAGTTTAGTTTAGTGTAGTGCAGTGCAGTGCAGTGTGGTGTAGTGTAGTGTAGTGTAGCACAGTGTAGTGTGGTATAGTGTGGTGTAGTGTAGTGTGGTGTAGTGTAGTGTGGTGTAGTGTAGTGTGGTGTAGTGTGGTGTAGTGTGGTGTAGTGTAGTGTGGTGTAGTGTGGTGTAGTGTGTGTGTGTAGTGTGGTGGTGGTGTAGTGTGGTGTAGTGTGTGTGGTGTGGTGTGGTGTAGTGTTGTGTGTGTAGTGTGGTGTGGTGTAGTGTGGTGTGTGTGTGTGGTGTTGGTGTAGTGTGGTAGTGGTGTGTGTGTAGTGTGGTGTAGTGCGGTGTGTGTGTAGTGCAGTGTAGTGTGGTGCGGTGTAGTGTAGTGTGGTGTAGTGTAGTGTAGTGTAGTGCAGTGCAGTGCAGTGCGGTGTGGTGTGGTGTGGTGTGGTGTGGTGTGGTGTGGTGTAGTGTAGTGTAGTGTAGTGTAGTGTAGTGTAGTGTAGTGTAGTGTAGTGTAGTGTAGTGTAGTGTAGTGTAGTGTGGTATAGTGTAGTGTAGTGTAGTGTAGTGTAGTGCGGTGTGGTGTAGTGTGGTGTGGTGTAGTGTAGTGTAGTGTAGTGTAGTGTAGTGTAGTGTAGTGTAGTGTAGTGTAGTGTGGTGCGGTGCGGTGCGGTGCGGTGCGGTGCGGTGCGGTGCGGTGTGGTGCGGTGTGGTATAGTGTAGTGTGGTGTAGTGTGGTGTGGTGTAGTGTGGTGTAGTGTGGTATGGTGTGGTGTGGTGTGGTGTGGTGTGGTGTGGTGTGGTGTGGTGTGGTGTGGTGTGGTGTAGTGTGGTGCGGTGTGGTGTAGTGCGGTGTAGTGTAGTGCGGTGTAGTGTGGTGCGGTGTAGTGTAGTGCAGTGTAGTGTAGTGTAGTGTAGTGTGGTGTAGTGTAGTGTAGTGTAGTGTAGTGCAGTGCAGTGCAGTGTAGTGCAGTGCAGTGCAGTGCAGTGCAGTGCAGTGCAGTGCAGTGCAGTGCAGTGCAGTGCAGTGTAGTGTAGTGTAGTGTAGTGTAGTGTAGTGTGGTGTAGTGCAGTGTGGTGTAGTGTAGTGTAGTGTAGTGTGGTATAGTGTGGTGTAGTGTAGTGTAGTGTAGTGTAGTGTAGTGTAGTGTAGTGTAGTGTAGTGCAGTGCAGTGCGGTGGAGTGTGGTGTGGTGTAGTGTAGTGTAGTGTGGTGTAGTGTAATGTGGTGTAGTGTGGTATAGTGTGGTGTAGTGTAGTGTGGTGTGGTGTAGTGTGGTGTAGTGTGGTATGGTGTGGTGTGGTGTGGTGTAGTGTGGTGTGGTGTAGTGTGGTGTAGTGTGGTATGGTGTGGTGTAGTGTGGTGTAGTGCGGTGTAGTGTGGTGCGGTGTAGTGTAGTGTGGTGTAGTGTAGTGTAGTGTAGTGTAGTGTAGTGTAGTGTAGTGTAGTGTGGTATAGTGTGGTGTAGTGTAGTGTAGTGTAGTGCAGTGTAGTGTGGTGTAGTGTGGTGTAGTGTAGTGTAGTGTAGTGTAGTGTAGTGTAGTGTAGTGTAGTGTAGTGTAGTGTAGTGTAGTGTAGTGTGGTATAGTGTGGTGTAGTGTAGTGTAGTGTAGTGCAGTGTAGTGCAGTGCAGTGTAGTGCAGTGTAGTGTAGTGTAGTGCAGTGCGGTGTAGTGTGGTGTAGTGTAGTGCAGTGTAGTGTGGTGTGTGTGGTGTGGTGTGGTGTGGTGTGGGTGTGATGTGGTGTAGTGTAGTGTAGTGTAGTGTAGTGTAGTGTAGTGTAGTGTGGTGTGGTGTGGTGTGGTGTGGTGTGATGTGGTGTAGTGTAGTGTAGTGTAGTGTAGTGTAGTGTAGTGTAGTGTAGTGTAGTGTGGTGTGGTGTGGTGTGGTGTGGTGTGGTGTGGTGTGGTGTGGTGTGGTGTGGTGTGGTGTGGTGTGGTGTGGTGTGGTGTGGTGTAGTGTGGTGTGGTGTGGTGAGGTGTGGTGTGGTGTAGTGTAGTGTAGTGTGGTGGTGTGGTGTAGTGTAGTGTGGTGCAGTGTAATGTGGTGTAGTGTGGTATAGTGTGGTGTAGTGTAGTGTGGTGTGGTGTAGTGTGGTGTAGTGTGGTATGGTGTGGTTGTGTGTAGTGTAGTGTGGTGTGGTGTAGTGTGGGTAGTGTGGGGTGTGTGTGGTGTAGTGTGGTGGTGTAGTGTGGTGTGTAGTGTGGTATGGTGTGGTGTAGTGTGGTGTAGTGCGGTGTAGTGTAGTGCAGTGTAGTGTGGTGCGGTGTAGTGTAGTGTGTGCGTGTAGTGTAGTGTAGTGTAGTGTAGTGTAGTGTAGTGTAGTGTAGTGTAGTGTAGTGTAGTGTAGTGTGGGTATAGTGTGGTGTAGTGTGGTGAGTGAGTGTAGTGTAGTGTAGTGTAGTGTAGTGTAGTGCAGTGTAGTGCAGTGTAGTGTAGTGTAGTGTAGTGTAGTGTAGTGTAGTGTAGTGTAGTGTAGTGTAGTGTATAGTGTAGTGTAGTGTAGTGTGTAGTGTAGTGTAGTGTAGTGTAGTGTAGTGTAGTGTAGTGTAGTGTAGTGTAGTGTAGTGTAGTGTAGTGTGGTGCGGTGCGGTGCGGTGCGGTGCGGTGCGGTGTGCGGTGCGGTGTAGTGTGGTGTAGTGTAGTGTGGTGTAGTGTGGTGGTGTAGTGTGTGTGTGGTGTGTGGTGTGTGTGTGGTGGTAGTGTGGTGTGTGTGTGTGTGTGTGTGTGTGGTGTTAGTGTGGTGTGGTGTGGTGTGTGTGTAGTGTGGTGCAGTGTGGTGTGGTGCGGTGTAGTGTAGTGCAGTGTAGTGTAGTGTAGTGTAGTGTAGTGTAGTGTGGTATAGTGTGGTGTAGTGTAGTGGAGTGTAGTGTAGTGTAGTGTAGTGTAGTGCAGTGCAGTGCAGTGCAGTGCAGTGCAGTGCAGTGCAGTGCAGTGCAGTGTAGTGTAGTGTAGTGTAGTGTAGTGTAGTGTAGTGTAGTGTAGTGTAGTGTGGTGTAGTGCAGTGTGGTGTAGTGTAGTGTAGTGTAGTGTGGTATAGTGTGGTGTAGTGTAGTGTAGTGTAGTGTAGTGTAGTGTAGTGTAGTGTAGTGTAGTGTAGTGCAGTGCAGTGCGGTGGAGTGTGGTGTGGTGTAGTGTAGTGTAGTGTGGTGTAGTGTAATGTGGTGTAGTGTGGTATAGTGTGGTGTAGTGTAGTGTGGTGTGGTGTAGTGTGGTGTAGTGTGGTATGGTGTGGTGTGGTGTGGTGTAGTGTGGTGTGGTGTAGTGTGGTGTGGTGTGGTGTGGTGTGGTGTGATGTGGTGTAGTGTAGTGTAGTGTAGTGTAGTGTAGTGTAGTGTGGTGTAGTGTGGTGTAGTGTAGTGTAGTGTAGTGTAGTGTAGTGTAGTGTAGTGTAGTGTGGTGCGGTGCGGTGCGGTGCGGTGCGGTGCGGTGCGGTGCGGTGCGGTGCAGTGCAGTGCAGTGCAGTGCAGTGTAGTGTAGTGTAGTGTGGTATAGTGTGGTGTAGTGTAGTGTGGTGTGGTGTGATGTGGTGTGGTGTAGTGTGGTGTAGTGTAGTGTAGTGTAGTGTGGTGTAGTGTGGCGTAGTGTAGTGTAGTGTAGTGTGGTGTGGTGTGGTGTGGTGTGGTGTAGTGTAGTGCAGTGCAGTGCTGTGTAGTGTAGTGTAGTGTTGTGTAGTGTAGTGTACTGTAGTTTCATTGAGTTTAGGTTGAGTTGAGCGCAGTTTAGTTTAGTTTCATTTAATGTCGTTTGATTGAGTTAGTTTAGTGGAGTTTATTTTAGGGTCATTTAGTGTAGTTGAGAGTAGTTTATTATCATGTAGTTTAGTGTCATAGAGTGATTTACTGTATAAACAGGCCCTTCGGCCCAACTAGCCCACACTGGCCAACATGTCCCAGCTACACTTGTCCCTCAACTACCTCCTCTGGCAGCTCGTTCCATACACCCACCACCCTTTGTGTGAAAACGTTACCACTCCGATTCCTATAAAATCTTTTCCCCTTCACCTTAAAAGTTTAGTGCCATTTAGTGTAGTGTAGTGGAGTTTAGTTTAGTTCAGTTTAGCTTAGTTTCGTGTAGTTTTATTTAGTGTAGTTTAGTTTAGTGTATTATAGTTCAGCATGGATCAGTGTAGTTTTGGTTAGTGTCGTTTAATGCATTTTAGCGCAATGTAGTTTAGTTTAGTTTGTTGTCATGTATACGGTGAAAAGCTTTTTGTTGCGTGCTAACCAGTCAGCGGAAAGACAATACATGATTACAATCGAGCTGTACACAGCAAAGATCCTAGAGCGGAGCAAGATAGACCACTCCTTCTAAATGCAATGGGCTGAGGTAGAAGGTTCAATCTTTGGGTGTTAATGGCGGAGTAGCAAGATGGATTCAACAGTGGCTGAATGGAAGATGTCAGAGAGTAATGGTGGATGGCTGTTTGTCAGGTTGGAAGCCGGTGACCAGTGGGGTACCTCAGGGATCTGTGTTGGGTCCACTGTTGTTTGTCATGTACATCAATGATCTGGATGATGGGGTGAAAATTGGATAAGTAAGTATGCAGATGATACTAAGATAGGTGGTGTTGTGGATAATGAAGTAGATTTTCAAAGTCTACAGAGAGATTTGGGCCATTTGGAAAAGTGGGCTGAAAGATGGCAGATGGAGTTTAATGCTGTTAAGTGTGAAGTGCTACATCTTGGCAGGACAAATCAAAATAGGACGTACATGGTAAATGGTAGGGAATTGAGGAATGCTGTGGAACAGAGGGATCTAGGAATAACTGTGCATAGTTCCCTGAAGGTGGAATCGCATGTAGATAGGGTGGTAAAGAAAGCCTTTGATGTGCTGGCCTTTATAAATCAGAGCATTGAATATAGGAGTAGGGAAGTTATGTTTAAAATTGTACAAGGCATTGGTAAGACCAATTCTGGAGTATGGTGTACAATTTTGGTCGCCTAGTTATAGGAAGGATGTCAACAAAATAGAGAGAGTACAGAGGAGATTTACTAGAATGTTGCCAGGGTTCCAGCAACTATGTTACAGAGAAAGGTTGAACAAGTTAGGTCTTTATTCTTTGGAGCGCAGAAGGTTAAGGGGGGACTTGATTGAGTTCTTTAAAATGATGAAAGGGATAGACAGAGTTGACGTGGATACGTTTTTTCCCATTGAGGGTTGGGAAGATTCAAACAAGAGGGCATGACATGAGAATTAAGGGACAGAAGTTTAGGGGTAACGTGAGGGGGAACTTCTTTACTCAGAGGGTGGTGGCTGTGTGGAATGAGCTTCCAGCAGAAGTGGTGGAGGCAGGATCGATTTTAACATTTAAAAGTAAAGTGGATAGGTATATGGACGTGAAGGGAATGGAGGGGTATGGTCTGAGTGCAGGTAGATGGGACTAGGGGAAAACAAATGGTCGGCACGGACTGGAAGGGCCGAGAGGGCCTGTTTCCGTGCTGTAATTGTTATATGGTTATATGGTTATATGGTTATAATACGCAACGGAGCAGAACGTGGGCCTTTTTTTAATCCATTTCAGTAACCCGACCCGACCCGACTCGCAGTGTAATCAACGTTGCGGGGGAACAGTTTGCGTTAATAAATTATAATTCTGAAAATGAGGAGAAGATTTTTACCAAAGAACTTTTATTTTTACAAGGATGTTTCCGTAACCGGCTTCTGTCTCCGCACTAGTATCTTTGCTCCGCTATGGGATCTTTGGTGCGGAGACAGAAGCCGGTTACGGAAATGGGGCCGAAAATTACCCATGAATCTGCCCATGACCGTACTATGTAATTTTCGTCGAGTGATCTATCTTGCTTGCAATGGGATCTTTGGTACATAGTGAACAGATACAGGGAATAACGTTTAGTGCAAGGTAAAGTCCAGTGAGGTGTGATTAAGGATAGTCCGAGGGCCGCCTTTCCCGTGGAGTTTGCACGTTCTCCCGGTGACAGCGTGGGTTTACTCCGATTTGCTCCCACATCCCAAACTCATGTGGGATTATAGGAAAAAAAATGGCCTCTCCTGGTTGCCACTGATGCGTAAAGAATGGAGGAGAACGTGTGTGGGAAAGAACTGCAGATGCTGGTTACACTGAAGATAGGCACAAAAATCTGGAGTAACTCAGCGGGTCAGGCAGCATCGCTGACGAGAAGGAATGGGTGACGACTCGAGTCAAGACCCTTCTTCATTCGAGTTAAGACTCTTTCTTCAGACAAGTCTGATGAGTCTGACTGATCAGACGAGTCTGAAGAATGGTCTCGACTCGAGATGTCACCCATTCCTTCTCTCCAGAGATGCTGCCTGTCCCGCTGAGTTACTCTAGCATTGTGTGTCTACCTTCGGAGGAGAACATGTAACGATTGTGAAATTGCCCCTGGTGTAAAGGGAGAGGACCTGAAAGTGGGATAATGCAGAACTCGTGTGTACGGGTGATGGATGGGCGGCATGGACCCGGAGGGCCGAAGGGCCTGTTTCTATGTTGTATCTCTAAACAACTGTTGTTGTTCGTCCTTCATAGTCGATGAAGACCATGACTTCAGTGCTTTCTGTTTGTGGGTGCTGCAGTAGAAATGGAAGTGTCCTGAGGCTTGCGTATGGTGCTTCTTCTCAGCTGCATGCCCTCCTGTGGTGATCCTGTTTCACCCAGTTGGGTGGTTTGGTCCTGAGGTCACGACTTGCCCGTCGACATGGATTAAAGTGAGGGAGAGTTGCGCTAATCGCCAGCCTCACTCTCTCGTCCCGGCCTGTCTGGATCCAGTGGCAAGACATGGTCAAGATGGCTGGCGGTCGGTCAGGATGCAGCGGATGGCCACCAGTGTTCCGCGTGAACATTGTTCACCCTAGTTGTGCTCCACCACGCTTTGCCGGGCCCACCTTCCTACCCGTCGGACCGCCAAATGGCCTCCCCGTGTTCCGCCGGATCCAGTCTAAACAAAGCAAGCTTGCGGGAGATGTGCAAAGTTTAAAGGAGATATGAGGAAGGTCATATGAGGAAAGATTGAAAAGACTAGGCATGTATTCACTGGAGTTTGGAAGGATGAGGGGGGATCTAAAAGAAACATATAAAATTATAAAATGACTGGACAAGCTAGATGCAGGAATAATGTTCCCAATGTTGGGCGAGTCCAGAACCAGGGGGCCACAGTCTTAGAATAAAGGGAAGGTCATTTAAGACTGAGGTGAGAAAAAACTTTTTCACCCAGAGAGTTGTGAGTTTATGGAATTCCCTGCCACAGAGGGCAGTGGAGGCCAAGTCACTGGATGGATTTAAGAGAGAGTTGGATCGAGCTCTAGGGCCTAGTGGAGTCAAGGGATATGGGGAGAAGGCAGGCACGGGTTATTGATAGGGGACGATCAGCCATGATCACAATGAATGGCGGTGCTGGCTCGAAGGGTCGAATGGCCTCCTCCTGCACCTATTGTCTATGTTTCTATGTGCGGTGTGTATTTTTCCCCACAGAGGGTGGTAGGTGCCTGGAACACACTGCCAGGGTGGAGGGGGCAGATACGATAGTGGCGTTTAAGAGGCTTTTGGATAGGCCCATGGATATGTGGGGAATGGAGGGATATGCATCACGTGCAGGCAGAGGATATTAATTGATCTTGTTATCATGTTCGTCACTGTAATTGTGGGCCAAAGGGCCTGATCCCTGTCTCTGGTGAGTCTCTGGAATTCTCTGCCACAGAAGGTAGTTGAGGCCAGTTCATTGGCTATATTTAAGAGGGAGTTAGATGTGGCCCTTGTGGCTAAAGGGATCAGGGGGTATGGAGAGAAGGCAGGTACAGGATACTGAGTTGGATGATCAGCCATGATCATATTGAATGGCGGTGCAGGCTCGATGGGCCGAATGGCCTACTCCTGCACCTATTTTCTATGTTTCTATTTTTCTATCCTGTCCTGTACTGATCCATGTTGTTGTACCAACAACGTCTCAACCACTACATGGTTCCATTACTTTAGTTTACTTTCCTTTACAGATACAGCATGGAAGCAGGCCCTTCGCCCCACCAAGTCCGTGCTGACCAGTGATCACCCCATAATCTAACACGATCCTACACTTCAGGGAAAAATTACCAAATGTTACCAAAGCCAATTAACCTACAAACCTGCAAGTGTTTGGAGTGTGGGAGGAAACCGGAGCACCCGGAGAAAACCCACGCAGTCACGGTGAGAACGTACAGACCTGTGGTCAGGATGGAACCCGGGTCTCTGGCGCTGTGAGGCAGCAACTCGACCACTGCACCACTGAGCTGCCCCAAGATGAGTTCTCTTTGAGAGGATGTTATATTCAGGAGGTTGCGTGCGTGTGGCAGGGCTGTGGACTGGGCAAGGCCTTATTTACCCAAGATGTTTAACTTGCCTTCTGGGATCCGTCAGTATTAAATTCCCGTGCACTCCCTAGTTTTAAGTTATTCCAAACTCCTACCTCACTGGCCGACCCTTGCTGGAGTGATCATAGAGTGATACAGCATAGAAACAGGCCCTTCGGCCCAGCTTGCCCACACCGGCCAACGTGTCCCATCTACACTAGTCCCACCTGCCCGCGTTTGGCCCATATCCCTCTAAACCTGTCCTATCCATGTACCTGTCAAAATGTTTCTTAAACGCTTCATAAGTGCAGCCTGGGTTCACCAGGTTAATTCCCGGGATGGCTGGGACTGACGTATGATGAAAGAATGGGTCGACTAGGCTTGTATTCGCTGGAATTTAGAAGGATGAGAGGGCATCTTATAGAAACATTAAAAAATTCTTAGAGGATTGAACAGGGTAGAGGCAGGAAAAATGTTCCCAATGTCATTAGATGTCAAATGTCATTAGAAACGGGAATAGTGCCTCAAATGTCATTAGAAACGGGAATAGTGCCGGAGGATTGGCGTACTGCGCATGTTGTTCCATTGTTTAAAAAGGGTTCAAAGAATAAACCTAGCAATTATAGACCTATTAGTTTGACGTCAGTGGTGGGCAAATTAATGGAAAGGATACTTAGAGATAATATATATAAGCATCTGGATAAACAGGGTCTGATCAGGAACAGTCAACATGGATTTGTGCCTGGAAGGTTATGTTTGACAAACCTTCTTGAAGTTTTTGAAGCGGTAACTAGGGAAATTGATGAGGGTAAAGCAGTGGATGTTGTCTATATGGATTTCAGTAAGGCCTTTGACAAGGTTCCCCATGGAAGGTTGGTTAAGAAGGTTCAATCTTTGGGTGTTAATGGCGGAGTAGCAAGATGGATTCAACAGTGGCTGAATGGGAGATGTCAGAGAGTAATGGTGGATGGCTGTTTGTCACATTGGAAGCCGGTGGACCAGTGGGGTGCCTCAGGGATCTGTGTTGGGTCCACTGTTGTTTGTCATGTACATCAATGATCTGGATGATGGGGTAGAAAATTGGATAAGTAAGTATGCAGATGATACTAAGATAGGTGGTGTTGTGGATAATGAAGTAGATTTTCAAAGTCTACAGAGAGATTTGGGCCATTTGGAAAAGTGGGCTGAAAGATGGCAGATGGAGTTTAATGCTGATAAGTGTGAAGTGGTACATCTTGGCAGGACAAATCAAATAGGACGTACATGGTAAATGGTAGCGAATTGAGGAATGCTGTGGAACAGAGGGATCTAGGAATAACTGTGCATAGTTCCCTGAAGGTGGAATCGCATGTAGATAGGGTGGTAAAGAAAGCCTTTGGTGTGCTGGCCTTTATAAATCAGAGCATTGAATATAGGAGTAGGTAAGTAATGTTAAAATTGTACAAGGCATTGGTAAGACCAATTCTGGAGTATGGTGTACAATTTTGGTCGCCTAGTTATAGGAAGGGATGTCAACAAAATAGAGAGAGTACAGAGGAGATTTACTAGAATGTTGCCAGGGTTCCAGCAACTGTGTTACAGAGAAAGGTTGAACAAGTTAGGTCTTTATTCTTTGGAGCGCCAGAAGGTTAAGGGGGGACTTGATTGAGGTCTTTAAAATGATGAAAGGGATAGACAGAGTTGACGTGGATACGTTTTTCCCATTGAGGGTAGGGAAGATTCAAACAAGAGGGCATGACATGAGAATTAAGGGACAGAGGTTTTGGGGGGGTAACGTGAGGGGGAACTTCTTTACTCAGAGGGTGGTGGCTGTGTGGAATGAGCTTCCAGCAGAAGTGGTGGAGGCAGGATCGATTTTAACATTTAAGAGTAAAGTGGATAGGTATATGGACGTGAAGGGAATGGAGGGGTATGGTCTGAGTGCAGGTAGATGGGGACTAGGGGAAAACAAATGGTCGGCACGGACTGGAAGGGCCGAGAGGGCCTGTTTCCGTGATGTAATTGTTATATGGTTATATGGTTATATGGTTATATGATGTTGCGGGAGTCCAGAACCAGGGGTCACACTCTAAGAATAAAGGGGAGGCCATTTAGAAGGCAGTGGAGGCTAATTCACTGGATGTTTTCAAGAGAGAGTTAGATTTAGCTCTTAGGGCTATCGGAATCAAGGAATATGGGGAGAAAGCAGGAACGGGGTACTGATTTTAGATGATCGGCCATGATCATATTTAATGGTTGTGCTGGCTTGAAGGGCCAATTGGCCTACTCCTGCACCTATTTTTTCTATGTTTTTATATTGGAATTGTCCCAGCCTCAACTACCTCCTCCGGCAGCTCGTTCCATACACCCACCACCCTTTGTGCGGGAAAAAATACCCCTCAGATCCCCTTAACCTAAAACGACACCCTCCGGTTCTCGTTTGCCCTACTCTCGGCAAGAGGGAGAACGTGCAAACTCCGTACAGGCAGCTACCTTAGTCAGGACCAATAGACAATAAACAATAGGTGCAGGAGTAGGCCATTCGGCCCTTCGAGCCAGCACCGCCATTCAATGTGATCATGGCTGATCATCCCCAATCTGTACCCCGTTCCTGCCTTCTCCCCATATCCACTGACTCCGCTATCTTTAAGAGCCCTATCTAGCTCACTCTTGAAAGTATCCAGAGAACCTGCCTCCACCGCCCTCTGAGGCAGAGAATTCCACAGACTCACAACTCTCTGGGTAAAAAAGTGTTTCCTCGTCTCCGTTCTAAACGGCCTACCCCTTATTCTTAAACTGTGGCCCCTGGTTCTGGACTCCCCCAACATTGGGAACATGTTTCCTGCCACTAGCGTATCCACACCCTTAATAATCTTGTATGTTTCAATAAGGTTCCCTCTCATCCTTCTAAACTCCAGAGTGTACAAGCCCAGCCGCTCCATTCTCTCAGCATATGACAGTCCCGCCATCCCAGGAATTAACCTCGTGAACCTACGCTGCACTTTCTCAATAGCAGAATGTCCTTCCTCAAATTAGGGGACCCAAACTGCACACAATACTCCAGGTGTGGTCTCACTAGGGCCCTGTACAACTGCAGAAGGACCTCTTTGCTCCTATACTCAGACCAAATACAAAACCTGGGTCTCTGGCATTGTGTTCCATAATATTGCCCAAACCCTGCAAGAGACTCTGTGGGTCAACGCAAACTATTCCCCTTGTGATTTAGAAAAATAGGTGCAGGAGGAGGCCATTTGGCCCTTTGAGCCTGGCACATATTTTTAAACATGGTATAAAATAGCATTAAAAGGTATTTATAAAATTGTATTAAACAATTAAGATTGGCCTCCGAATTAATAGGTGTCTGATGACCACCTGCTCCTAAATATAAACCTCTGGGGTCTGCGTGTGAACCTGCCACCGACTCTGACAACTGTTTGATTTACAAGCTGCACTAAGTGCACGACTAATTCCTCTCTCAACTTACCCAGTCCGCCTGTCATGCACGAGGGGCATTGCCCCAGCACGGCCACACGCAAACTCGAAGAACAGCATCCAGCCATGTTCATAAGATCATGACTTTAGTTTAGTAAAAGCCATGTTCCACTGTATGAGTTAATTCAAGAGTTCTCCCGAGTTTAAAAAAAAATCAAACTCGTGGTAAGTACGTAGAATGTACATAGCGGGTACGTCGGAGCTCTTAGCGGCTCGTAACGCTAACGGCAGGTGCTCGGGAGACGCGGTAAGCTCAGGAAGACTCGTGAAGATTTTTCAACATGTTGAAAAATGGTCACGAGAGCCCCGAGTACTGACAAGTGGCCATTACTGTAAATCTCCGAGTTCGAATCAGGGCAAACCCAGGAGAACTCTTGGAATGAACTTGTGCAGTGGGACAGGGCTATTAGGTTTAGTTTAGTTTAGAGATACAGCGTGGAAACAGACCCTGTCGGCCTACCTGGTCCGCACTGACCAGCGATCCCCGCACATAAACACTATCCTACACCCACTGCGGACAATTTTTACATCTACCAAGCCAAATTAACCTGCATCCCTGTACGTCTTTGGAGTGTGGGAGGAAACAAAAGATCTGTGGAATTCTGTGGAAGTGTGGAATTCTCTGCCTCAGAGGGCGGTGGAGGCCGGTTCTCTGGATACTTTCAAGAGAGAGCTAGATAGGGCTCTTAAAGATAGGGAGATATGGGGAGAAGGCAGGAACGGGGTACTGATTGGGGATAATCAGCCATGATCACATTGAATGGCAGTGCCGGCTCGAAGGGCCGAATGGCCTACTCCTGCACCTATTGTCTATTGTCCATTATCTCGGAGAAAACCCACGCAGGTTACGGGGAGGACGTACAAATTCCATACAGACAGCACCCGTGGTCGGGATCGAACCCGGGTCTCCGGTGCTGCATCCGCTGCAAGGCAGCAACTGCTGCACCACCGTGCCATCCTTTACATAGGATTTTATAGGTGATAGGAGCAAGTCTACTCTGCCATTTGACTAAAGAGAAAGTTCTAAAGAAATTCCTCCTCATCTCCTTCCTATATGAACGTCCTTTCATTCTGAGGCTGTGCCCTCTAGTCCTAAACTCTCCCACTAGTAGAAACATCATCTCCACATCCACTCTAACCAGGTCTTTCACTATTCTGTATGTTTCAATGAGGAGTCCCCTAGTTCTTCTAAACTCCAGTTCTTCTAAACAAGCCCAGTGATGTCAAATGCTGAGAAGTGACCCGGTACATCACCTATCCATGTTCTCCACAGATGCTGCCTGACCCGCTGAGTTACTCCAGCACTCTGTGAAACGTCACCTATCCATGTTCTCCACAGATGCTGCCTGACCCGCTGAGTTACTCCAGCACTCTGTGAAACGTCACCTATCCATGTTCTCCACAGATGCTGCCTGACCCGCTGAGTTACTCCAGCACTCTGTGTCCTTTTGTAGGTGTTTGTTTCCACTACGTAGTCAATGACTATCCCTTACTGGGTTACAGCAGGCAATCGTCAACAAGGGAGACCATTCTCCCCACTACGGTCCGTTATATATCTAAATATTTCCTAAACATTGCGATAGTACCTGCCAGCCGCAACCACCTGCCCTCCCCTAATTCCCCATTTACTGGGGCCCTCTCCATGGATTGTCACCTTGTCGTGGTGGAGAAGCTTGTGTGGTCCTGAGATCCTGAGAGCGATGCCGTCTGGAGCTGTCTATGCTCCCAGTAGGGCCACCCATGGCGGTAAGGGCGAGGAGGAGGTCTCTGACAAAGAGCAATCCAACCAAGACCTCAACGGTGGAACAGGCGGAGGACGATGGCTGACCTTAGTGGAGCGTCACAACGGCTGGGAAGGCGGATGAAGGCTGCAGCAGAAAAGGGTCTCCGGTCGTCTTGGACTCCGTGCCACTGGATCCTGACCCAGATTTGTCTGTGCATCAGACTCCCCACATTAAACAAAGTCACGCACAGGTGTCCTCCATATCTGGAATAGCACCCTGGAGACACATGTTCCCGATGTTGGGGGAGTCCAGAACCAGGGGCCACAGTTTAAGAATTAAGAATAAGGGGTAAGCCATTTAGAATTGTCTATTGACCGAGTGGGGCCTAAGAAGAAGAAGAAAAAGTGCCTTCCCCTAATCCCCCATTTACTGGAGCCCTCCCCTAATTCCTCTATCAGTCTCAGTTCAGTTTAGTTTATAGTCACGTGCACCGAGCTACGGTGAAAAGCTTTTGTGGCGCGCTAACCAGTCAGCAGAAAGACAATATCATTACAATCGAGCTGAGTTGAATGATCAGCCATGATCATATTGAATGGTGGTGCAGGCTCGAAGGGCCGCATGTCCTACTCCTGCACCTATTTTCAATGTTTCTATTTGAGGATCTGACGTGGACATCACATGCTGCTGCACTGGTGAGTAAGGCAATTGCGGAAATTCAGAGTGTCTCTGAGGATCCTCCAGTGCTTCAACTCAGCGGCTGTGGAAAGCATCTTGTCCGGAAATATCACAATTTGGTTTGGGAACTGTTCTGCCCAGGACAAGAAGGCTCTGCAGAGAGTAGTGCATTCGGCCGAACGCACTATGTGAACTCACTCGCCCCCCCCCCCCCCCCCCCCCCCCCCCCCCCCCCCCCCCCCCCCCCCCCCCTGCAGGAACTATGCATCAGAAGGTGCAACTCCAGAGCCAACAAGATCATGGGGGACCCCTTCCACCCCAGCAACGGACTGTTCCAGCTGCTACGGTCAGGCAAACGCCTCCGTTGCCATGCTGTGAGAACGGAGAGGATGAGAAGGAGTTTCTTCCCAGAGGCCATTAGGACTGTAAACTCCTATCTCACCAGGGACTAACTTTACTGGACCAATTTACTGTTGTGTGGAGTCTTTTTAAAATAGCTGTTTTTTCTTTTTTTTCCCTCCCACAAATATGTAATATGTGAATATGTGATTCTGTTCCATTCTGTTTGTAGTGTTTTTGCACACTCCACGAGCATTGCCACTTTTCATTTCACTGCTCATCTCGCAAGTGTATGTGACGAATAAACTTGATTTCCAGTGTGCAGATACATGATAAGGAAATAGTTTTCAGTGCCAGATAAAGCCAGCAATGTCCGATTAAAGAGTCCCAGGGTCTCCAATGAGGTAGATAGTAGTTCCTCAAACCTATGTCCTCTGCTTCTCGATTCCCTGACTGGGTAAGAGACTGTATCTATCCCCAATATCCTCAATAAGATATACAACATGATTTTACTTTCAAGTTTTGTGAGAACAAGTTCCCATCGTTTGATCTTCCGTGTTGATGCTGGTGAAATGGATTATATGCTGTTCCTTGCATGTCATGGTCTGCTGTTTACATTAATGGGATAAATATTAACAGCTGCACTACTTTAAATAAGGCTTAAAATACCCACTTTGCATCACGAGCGGTGCTGGTTAATTATAGAGCAAGCGACCCGAGTCCTTTACACTTATAAAACTATTGGAGCATTAGAGTTATCTAACTTGTGTCGCAGTCACCACGTGAAAAGCATGACCATGTTCCTGAAGATATGTGCTGGAAGGAACTGCAGATGCCGGTCTGCACCGAAGATAGACACAAAATGCTGGAGTAACTCAGCGGGACAGGCAGCGTCTATGGGGAGAATGAATGGGCGAGGTTTTGGTTCGAGATCCTTCGCCAGATCTGTCCTGCACCCATCACGTCGATGCAATCATAAAGGAAGCCCCACTTTAGTTTGACAGCCCGAAGAGGGGTCTCGACCCGAAACGTCACCTGCTCCTTTGCTCCATAGATGCTGCCTCACCCGCTGAGTTTCTCCAGCATTTTTGTCTACCTTTGATTTTTTCCAGCATCTGTAGTTCTTTCTTAAACCCTACTTTAGTTTAGTTTAGTTCAGAGATACAGGGCAGGAAACAGGCCCTTGAGACCACCACATATGCGCAGACCAGCGATCCCTGCGCACAAGGACATCCTTGTGATGAGGCAGTGCAGTGTAGGTTCATGAGATTGACCCCTGGGATGGCGAGACTGTCATATGAGGAAAGATTGAAATGACTAGGCTTGTATTCACTGGAGTTTAGAAGGATGAGGGGGGATCTTATAGAAACATATAAAATTATAAAAGGACTGGGCAAGCTAGACGCAGGAAAAATGTTCCCAATGTTGGGCGAGTCCAGAACCAGGGGCCACAGTCTTAGAATAATGGGGAGGCCATTTAAGACTGAGGTGAGAAAAACCGTTTTCACCCAGAGTTGTGAATTTGTGGAATTTCCTGCCACAGAGGGCAGTGGAGGCCAAATCACAAATAATCTTATTGAAACATGTAAGATTATTAAGGGTTTGGACACGCTAGAGGCAGGAAACATGTTCCCGATGTTGGGGGAGTTCAGAACCAGGGGCCACAGTTTAAGAATAAGGAGTAAGCCATTTAGAACGGAGATGAGGAAACACTTTTTCACACAGAGAGTTGTGAGTCTGTGGAATTCTCTGCCTCAGAGGGCGATGGAGGCCGGTTCTTTGGATGCTTTCAAGAGAGAGCTAGATAAGGCTCTTGAAGATAGCGGAGTCAGGGGATATGGGGAGAAGGCAGGAACGGGGTACTGATTGGAGATGATCAGCCATGATCACATTGAATTACGGTGCTGACTCAAAGGGCCCAACGGCCTACTCCTGCACCTATTGTCTATTGTCTTTTAAACATTGTAATAGTACCTTCTTCAGCTTCAGTTTCATACACGCACCATCTTTCGTGTAAAAAAACTTCCCCTTCAAGATTCCATTATTATGGTTATTAGTTGACAGAATGTTTAAAAAACATTATCTTTTATCTATATGTGTTGTGTTTACTGGCCAAGTAAACTTTACAAGTAGTTTTATTGTTCTGTTCGTCAGGACATGGGGACATAATCTCTCTTGACTCTTACAAGGGCCAGTGGGTGTTCTACCCATAAAAAGACACAGAGTGCTGGAGTAACTCAGCAGGTCAGGCAGCATCTCTGGAGAACATGGATAGGTGACGTTTCACAGAGTGCTGGAGTAATCAGCGGGTCAGGCAGCATCTCTGAGAGAACATGGATAGGTGACGTTTCACAGAGTGCTGGAGTAACTCAGCGGGTCAGGCAGCATCTGTGGAGAACATGGATAGGTGACGTTTCACAGAGTGCTGGAGTAACTCAGCGGGTCAGGCAGCATCTGTGGAGAACATGGATAGGTGACGTTTCACAGAGTGCTGGAGTAACTCAGCGGGTCAGGCAGCATCTGTGGAGAACATGGATAGGTGATGTTTCACAGAGTGCTGGAGTGCTGACCTCAGCGGGTCCACAGATGTGCATACGACTCCACAGATGTGACTGTGGTGTTGTTGATGGTGAGTGGGGGGAGGGGACTGGGAGCTCTCCTAAAGTCTTCAATCAATTCCACTGTCTTAAGAGCATTGAGCTCCAGGTTTTTGGGTTACCAGGACGCCAGGAACGCCTAACAATGTGTTTAATACTCTTGGTCGTTTGAGCTGGTTGAATGGCGCATTGGGCTATGTTGCCAAAAGTCCCAGGTTCGATCCCGTCTACAGTGCTGTCTGTATGGAGTTTGTATTTGGGATTTTTTCCGGGTGCTCCGGTTTTCTCCCACACTCCAAAGACATACATGCTTGTGGGTTAATTGCCTTTGGCAAAATTGTGAATTGTCCCTAGTGTGTGTCGGATAGTGTTAGTGTGCGGGGGTCGCTGGTCGGTGTGGAATCAGTAGGCCGAAGGGCCTGTTTCCACCCTGTATCCCTAAACTGTACTAAGTGAATTCCTCATCACTAACTCATGTTCAAAATGTTTATTGAGAAGCAGAGGGGGTTAAAGAATACATCACCAACTTAAAACACCGTAGACTTTCGACTTTAGAGATGCTGCATGGAAACAGGCACTTTGGACCACTGAGCCCACAGTAATCGTATGCTCTGACACTATCCTACACACTAGGGACAATTTACAATTTACAGAAGCCAATTACACTACAAACTGTATGTCTTTGGAGTGTGGGCGGAAACCGGAGCACCTGATTGCCACGTGTACCAAGGTACAGTGAAAAGCTTTTGTTGCGTGCTAACCAGTCAGCGGAAAGACAATCATGATTACAATCGAGCCGTCCGCAGTGTACAGATACATGATAAGGAAATAATGTTTAGTGCAAGGTAAAGTCAGCAAAGGGACAGAGGTTTCGGGGTAACGTGAGGGGGAACTTCTTTACTCAGAGGGTGGTGGCTGTGTGGAATGAGCTTCCCACAGAAGTGGTGGAGGCAGGATCGATGTTAACATTTAAGAGTAAAGTGGATAGGTATATGGACGTGAAGGGAATGGAGGGGTATGGTCTGAGTGCAGGTAGATGGGACTAGGGGAAAACAAATGGTCGGCACGGACTGGAAGGGCCGAGAGGGCCTGTTTCCGTGCTGTAATTTGTTATATGGTTATATGGTAAAGTTCGATCAAGGAAGTCGAGGGTCACCAATGAGGTAAGATAGTAGTTCAGCACTGCTCTCTGATTGTGGTAGAATGGTTCAGTTGCCTGATAACAGCTGGGAAGAACATACTGTCCATGAATCTGGAGGTGTGTGTTTTCACACTTCTGTACTCTCTTTGGGCCTGTTGGGGGGGAGGGAAGAAGTGGGAGTGGGTGGGTTGCGACTGGCTGGTCCTTGATGAGGCTGCTGGACTTGCCGAGGCAGCGTTGAGGTGTAGATGGAGTCAATGAAGGGAGGTTGGTTTGTGTGATGGTCTGGGCTGAGTCCACCAATTCACTGCAATTTTCGTGCGGTCTTGGGATGGTGCTGTTCCCAAATCCCAAAGTGTGATGCTTCACGATAAAATGCTTTCTATGGTGCATTGTAGAAGGTTTGGTGAGAGTTGTAGGGGGCATGCCGTACCTCTGAGCCTTCTGAGGAAGTAGAGGCGTTGGTGTGCGTTTTGGCTCGTTGCTCAATTAGGTGGTCCAGGAGAGTTGTTGGTGATTCGACTCCAAGCAATTTGAAGTTTTCAACCATCTCTACTTCGCTGCAGTCGAATGCAGACTGGGGCATGGTGACCGCCTTCCACTTCCTGAAGCCCATCACTGTCTCCTTTGTCTTGATGACATTGAGAGAAAGGTTGTTGTCTCGGCACCTGGACACGAGTCTCTCCATTCATTCTGTACTCCGTTCAGCATTTTATTTGATATCGGGACACATGGCAGCGTCACCTGCAAAATTTGTCAAATGGAATTGATTTGTACACGTCTGACGATCGTGGGTGTACAAGGAGTAAAGAAGGGGGCAGAGAACGCATACTTACAGAGCACAGAGTTATTGTAGAGGATGGTTTGTCCCTCTCCGATCCAGAACCAGGGGCCACAGTTTAAGGAATAAGGGCTAAGCAAGTCCAGGATACTGAGGAGAGGAAAAGTTTTCCACCAGAGAGTTGTCGTCTTCTTCTTGCCCAAAGTTGTGGGACAACTGTTTATTTGATCTTATTTGGATAGTGCACGCCGGTGTTGATTGCATTCGTCGAAACAGGGCAGAACTGTGAAGGTTGCAATGTCCACCCCCTCGTCGTCTGTTGTTGAATCAGTGCAATTTCCTTGTCACAGCATGGTCAGTTGGTGAAAGCATTGGTGTTTACAAGATAGAGTTAGATAGAGCTCTTGGCTAACGCGACATCAAGGCGATATGGGGAAAAAGCAGGAAATGTTACTGATTTTGGATGACAGCATGATCCTTTGAATGGTGGTGATGGCTTGACAGGCCGAATGGCCTACTCCTGCACCTATTCTCTATGTTTTTTATGGTTCTAAAAGGAGGTAAAAAACATCATTACAGAGCACAGAGTTATAGTAGAGGGTGATTTTGTCCCCTCTCCTCACTGATTGGGGTCTGTTGGTCGGCAAGAAAAGGAACAGTTGCAGAGATGAA